>JAAEAF010014399.1:0-251316 GCA_011037195.1 Triatoma infestans | reverse complement strand
GCCTTCCTAGGCTCACCGAGATATTACATCTCGGATGAGCCCCGTACACGCCGGCTCCCACTCCGTCACCCATCTTGGACACGTCCGTGTACCACATAGATTCGCCTGTAATAGGCGGCCCATTCTTCCATGCCCCTCTGTCTAATATCAAGACTTTGAAGGGTTTTTGGAAGTCATACCTAGGAGTCATCATATCCGTAGGCAGGCCCAAAATCGGGTCCGCCTCCAGCTCCTCCCATAGGTCTTGATGCTTCCCAGTGTGCCTGGGATAAATTGGTGCTTGTCCCTGTTGTAGTCGTGCCACAACTGCTCTTGCAACGCCTTGGACGTAGATGTGGAGTGGTGGAAGGTTTAACAGGACCTCCAAGGCCGCAGTGGGGGTAGTCATCATGGCACCCGTCGTACTCAAACAGGCCAGCCTTTGAATACTTCCGAGCGCTCCCGGCCCCCCCATCTGCAAGGTCTTTGTCTACCACGCCACCGCCCCGTGGGTTACCATCGGTCTCACGACACAGGTATAAATCCACAGAGCCATCTTCGGACTTAATCCCCAACTTTTGCCGCATAGCCTCCTGCACCTACCCATGGCGATTTTGGCTTTGTGTGCGGTGATATTAATATGGGAATTCCATGTCAGCCTTCGGTCAAAAGTGACCCCCAAATATTTGGCTTCCATGGCAAAGGGGATCGCGACCCTCCGAGCATTGGCTGTTGTAAGCCTTGTAAATTTCTCTTCCTTGTAAAAGGAACCACTTGAGTTTTGTGGGGATTGATGGAGAGACCCTCCGCTCTACACCATTTGTTCACAATGTTGAGCGCCCCCTGAGTGCGCTCCGAGACGGTTACCGCGAACCGCCCCCTCACCACGATCGCCAGATCGTCCGCGAACCCTAGGCAATGAAAGCCTTCCGCGGTTAATTTGGTCAGGATGTCATCGGCTAACAACGTCCACAGCAATGGCGACAAAACGCCTCCCTGCGGACAGCCTCTACTCACCCTGGCCACAAGAGATGAATTGTCGATGGTGGCTATATTAGTCCTTCCCAAAAGACTAGTCCTTATCCACTGACTAATTGTAGGGGGCGTGCCCCTTCTTGTCAGTGCACCAACAAGAGACTCTGAGGACACGTTATTAAAAGCGCCCTCTATATCCAAAAAGGTGACTACCGCAATTTCCTTGTCGTCAAGCGACTTCTGGAGTAGCCTATTTAGGTCGTCCAGAGCCAAATCTACGGACTTCCCTGCCTGATAGGCATATTGGCGATTATTGAGAGGATTAATCCTCAAGATCTCGTCCCTTATAAACCTGTCAACCATCCTCTCCATCACCTTCAACAGAAAGGAGGACAGGCTTATTGGCCTAAACGACTTTGGCGTTTGATCTACCGATCTCCCTACTTTCGGGAGGAACACGACCTTCACCTGTTGCCATTCTATCGGTATGAATCTCCAGGCCAAACAGCCTCTAAAGATCCTACATAGGTGTGGTGTCAACACCTCCCCCGCCTTCTGCAGGAAGACGGGGTAAATTCCATCCACGCCTGGTGCTTTGTAGGGCTTGAATCTTCCAATCGCCCATCTTAGCCTATTCGGCTGTATGACGTGATTCGCGATTTTCCAATCCGCCCGACCAGGCCTTCTCAGCCCCTCAACCTCTGAAGGGGCCTCTCCATAAGAGGACCCTGGAAAATGTGTGCTCATGAGCAACTCCAGCGACTCCTCTATCGAGTTAGTGTAGGTTCCGTCATCTTTCTTCAGGAACCCTACCCTGTCCGCAGTACCTTCTCTTGCTAAGATTCTGTGGATTCTCGCGCACTCCGAAGTATCTGCTACGTCCTCACAGAATCTTCGCCAGGCTTTACGCTTGGCCTTCCTTATTTCGACATTATACTGCGTCAGTACCCTTCTATACGATGCCCAGTCTTGGTTGATTTTTGGCTTTGTTAAACAGCCTCCTCACCTCTCTCCTCCTTCTCTCGAGGTGATCATTCCACCAGACCGTCTTCGACCTATTAGGCCTTTCCTTCTCCGGACAGTTTTCCCTGTAGGCGTCCAAAATCGCCTCGGTTACTTGTGCCACTGCCCGTCCCAGACTTCCTATTGTCCGTACATCCACTTTAAGGTCACCGAGAGACTCACTGAGACTCCCTACAAATCCCTCCCAGTGGGTCTCCCTCTGGCTTCGAAGCCTGGTAATGACCAATGGTGGAGTGCATATATCAAACCTTATGTGCCTATGGTCCGAGCACGATGGCTCACTTGATACATGCCAGTGAGCAATTTTACTCAACATACAGCGCGAGGCTAGCGTCACATCCAGCACCTCCCTCCTAGCTGCAGCCACGAAAGTTGGTTCCAAGCCTACATTGGCTACATGCAACCCTTCACCAGTAATGAATTCATAAAGGTACTTACCCCTTTGGTTGATATCGGTGCTCCCCCAGGCAGTGTTGTGCGCGTTGGCGTCGCATCCCAGCACCAGCTGCAAGTTCCCACCTCTGCAGTAGTCCATTACTCTTCTCAGTAGACAGAGGGGGAAATCCTCATCACCGGGGAAGTACGCAGAGCTAATAACCAGCCTTTCCACTCCCTCTTCGGTGTTGATAGTTAGGAGAGCTGTAACAAAACAGCTCCGGTATTAATCCACAGCTCACCTTGTTACTATGCACTATACACGCTCGGGGTCTACTTACAGACTTGTTGTACAGCACCTTCCCAAATTTCGGATGCAGTCCTCGGACGATCCCCCCATGGCACCACGGCTCCTGCAGTAGGGCTACATGTAGCCCCTCCCTGTCGAACCTCCTACTAAGCATGGCCGAAGCGGCCCTTGCATGGTGGAGGTTCGCCTGCACCATCTTGATCGCCATGTTAGGTCCCCGAGGGGGGCGGAACGTCGGCCCCGGGTCCCAAGGGTCGCCCCCCGGCTTCCGCAACCTCCGGCAACCGCTCCTGGCCTTGAGACCTGTGGAGCAAGCCGGCATCGCTTCCGCCAGGAGACGCACCCACCGGGACCCCCGCCTTGACGTCCGCCCCCTCCTCTATCCGCCCCTCTCCTACGGGTAGTACGGCCAGGGCAGCCTGCAACGCCGCCATCTCTCCTTCCAGGCCCCCCTGACCCCCCTTTGGCAAGTCCACCCTCACCAAGCTCTCGGCCTGTGGCTGATCTCCTTCCACTTCCATCGCCTTGGCCTCCTCCGAGCTTTTGCTTTTCGGGAGCTTGTGACGAAAAGTCACTCGCCCCCAACCAAAATAGGGGGACATGTTCAGCCTTTTGAGCTCCGCCAATGACCCCCTGTCCATTGAGAATGTCCAGAGACACCCACCCTCAACGGGTAAGCATCCCCAGACCCTCCACATTTCGGTTTTCAGCCCCTGGTTGCTCACCTCTAAACGATGGAGCACCCTCTCGGCCTCAACCTGCTTACCCCCCTCGTTGGGGATGAAGACCTTACAGGTCTCTGGGCCCGGTATGTCCCTCCCCTCGAGTGTCTGGAGGCTTGCACCTTCCCAGGGTTTAAGCTTTGGGATAATCTCCCTCAGCCACCCCAGACTATCGTCCCCTACGCAGGTAATGACAAGGAACCCTGGTTTATGGGCACATTTGGCCAACTGACCTGCGGCCCGCCTCTTGGGATCTTGTCGTATTCCCCCAAAATGGCATTTTGGATGGCCTGTAGTTCATCCATGCCTAACTGGTAATCGGGGAAGCCCTTCTGCACCACGGCAATTTTCGCCGATGAGGAAGCCTCACTGTAGGATTTCTCCACAGCCTTGGCTTTAACCCTCTTGGGCGGCCGCTGCTGCTGTGGGGATTCTCCCTCCGACCTTGGCCTCTTAGTCGCCTGTGTCGTACGTTCTACCCATTGAAGGTAATTTTCCCTTATTAACTGGCGTCTGGCCTGGAGATACTCCTGGCCCGCCTCAACGCGAGCTTTGAGCTCCTTCCTGGAGAGCCCTGACAGCCTGGCGGCTTGAACGTCCTTGTCTGTCATATTCTCGATCGCTTCTAGCGACCCCGCTTTAAAGTTTCCGGCCTTTGCCTTGGCCTTTTGGACAGAGGAGCCCCCAGGCCCGCAGGCCCGGCCTTTGGCAGTCCCTGGCATAACGCCAGTTTCCACCGTGGCCATAGTGGCTGCGGGACCGGGAACCCCACCATCTGTGCCTTGGGCAGTCACCGTGAATCTACTAACTGGTGCTTTGGCTGTGCTGGTTATGGGGTTTCTCCCCTTCCCATGGCCTGTCGCACCAGTTCTCGATGGCATCCATGCCTGAAGTTTTAATTTTTTCTTCTTCTTACCCATGTGATTCCCACGAGTAGCTAGGGATAGGGTCGTCCACCCGACCAGAGCCCCGCATTAGCCGGGCAAGGCTAAATACTCCGGGGTTTCGCCCGGTACCCCGGAGGCTCCGTTATCGACACAGTACCCCTGTGCCATCCATCCCTCGGCAAGGAACGCGTAACACCTTAGATTGGGCCCTACTAACAAGTCTGTACTATGTGCGTGTACGTGTTGTTGTGTGTGTGTTCGTAATTGTGTATGTTCCCCGTGTAAGATGTTGGGCTGGGATGTTCGCAGGGTCGCCCTTACCTGAGGGGGCAGCTAATCCACCCCCCATCCCACGATAGAGGAAGTGAGGGATCGGGTTGGACGGGAAAGCAGGATGGGGTACACTAAAAAGGTGGCCCGCGGTGGGTTGCCGCCAGGCCCGCCATTGCCCTGTTGGCCGCACTCAAAGAGCGCTTTGCCCGGTCCTCACGGCGTGGACGTAGGGTTGGCTAGCCCCTCAATTCAAGATCGAGGAGACCTTTGAGGACCACCAGTTACTGTAAGTATTGCCGCCTGCGAATCCACGAGGCGCACTAGCTTTTCAGTACTTTTCTCATTAGTGCCTCCAATGCGAGCAACTCCAATATCACTTCTCCTCAAAACTGGATGCTATTCTACCGACTGGCTCAAAATCACCAGAGAAAACCTCAGCGCCAGCATTTCTCGTTGCATCTTCAGCAACAAGGAGACTTGACGTGCGTCTAGGTTAGGAGGATAGAGTTCCTTCAGCGTTTTCAGGACACACCTTTCAGTTCCTGCTCTGAAGTTATTCCTTTGTTCATTTTGGACCAATTGCCGTCTGATTTAATAGAATGCTTGGGGAAGTTGGAATTAATTAAGATTTTGTATTCTGACAGATAGATTGCTGGGGGAGTTTTCTTTAGAGAACCTTTTTTTTATATATATATATATATATATATGTAATCGATCTATCATAAATGATTTAACACAAAAAGACTGCGCAAGAAGCATATGCAATAACAAATTTTCTACATCAAAGTCCACGCAACAAAAAGGAATTAAAAATAATTATGTTTTTTTTTATTTCAGTGCATTTTCAATTTATAAATATTACATTAAAAGTAGAAAAACTTGAGTAAATCTATAGAAATTGAAGGAAAGAAGTCAATAAGTGATTTACTATAATTATTAAAAAAAATTAATAATGATAAAATAATAATCACTTAAAACTCTATTAAATCGCAGTTAATAGCACTAGAGGAAAATAACACTGCATAATTATAATCGTTAATGGCAGCTGCGTTTGTCGGAACTATTACTTTTGTGATGTTCATCAATGATAAAATAGATATTTTTATAGATAATATAATTAGTTTTATATCTATTGACCTAGTTAAATTATATAGAATAAATAGTCAAGCAGGGTGTTGATGATTTGGAATATTGTTCCAATTGCTGTATAATTAAATGACATTCGTACCTAAGCTGTATTAGTAATGGTTCTTATATAATAAAAGGTTTATTTTGCTCAACTATGGAGCCATTCAATAAAATTTCCATATCACCATTAATTGATTATACGGAAATTGTAAATACTATGTACAAATGGTCAACCGTCTATAACTCGTTCCGGTAAACCAAAAATCTTCTAGCTTTGATAAAAGTGCTGATTCAAAATCGACTTAAAATTGAATACATTTTTTAATCTATGGCACGCCAGCCTTCTCAGTGTACATCCAGCCTCCGGATAGTGTCCCCTCGTTACAGACAGCACTGTCCATCATCGGATAGTGAGCGGTAGAGTCTGCTGGGAAGAGAAAAATCCAAGGGTAGCACTGTTGGAGTCAAACCCGGGATCTCCGCATGGGAATTCAGCGATTACGTTCTTGTAACGGCAAGAGAGAGAACACAAGCCCGACCGACAGAAAACAGACTCCCTCTGGTACTCTCTGACTTAAGCAGGCTAGAGTGGGAGAACCTGTATATAAGCCAGTGAGAATCTGTTTTCTCTCGGTCGGGCTTGTGTTCTCTCTCTTGCCGTTACATTCTATTTATTTTTCAAACTAAATTCAACGTTTGAAATAGTTTCAAAACATAAAGTTGGCAAAATAGAATGTTCCTTATTCCTGAATTTTCATATACAATGTGTCCAGGATCAAATTAGATTTCCCATGTAAAAAAAAGTTAAATGCCATGTTTCAGCTAAAAACAGGCTATTATCTAGTATCTCATATCTAGTATAATTTCTGGTATCTTCTAGAAATTGGATAAAATCACTTTTTACCCCTTCCTTGTGCTCTTTAACGAAACAATTAAAACACCATTCCCGGTATCAATGGATTAAATATTCTTTATTTCATTTTATGTACTGCTTAACAAAACAATAAAAGGAAAAGTCCGTATTTTTTTAATGCACGTATTTAATTAATTAACCAAGAGCAAATAATGGAATAAATAACGATGTTTAATTAATAAAATCTGGTATTTTTTTTTTTTTTTATAGAGAACTGTATAGTAATTAAAAGTATTGTAACCGCAGTAATAAAGTAAACAGTAAAATAAATAAAAAAAAAAGGTAGCTTTAATTATTGGGTCTCCGCCATAATATTAGATCACGATTTAAGTCACGAATATTTCGTTTTCTCTCACTCACATACTATCTGACCTTCTCTCTCCTCTCTCTCTCCCTCTCTCTCATACTCCGAGATAACCGTTTGCTGGCTTTAAAAAAAAAAAACCAAAACTTTGTGCAGTTAATATCAAATTTTATATATATATATAAACTTTCTACTTGTCAAGGGTAATATAATACTATACTGTTTATTATTAACTCAGCGCTATATAAATTAGCGCTTTTATTTATTTTTAATAAATATTTAAATGTCACGAAGTACCTTTTTTTTTTCTTTTTAAATTTATTCATTCACATTATCATAAAATTAACGAAGATAAATAAAAACAAATTTGTGAAGCGAGAAATATTCACACAACTTTCTCAATTCACAAATGTTCTGATTCACAAACTAGAATGTTTAGTTCACTTTCAATTTTCACGTAAAAAGTGTACCTGTATTTTATCAATAAGGCATTATAGAGGGTACCTTTGAATCTCGGAGCCCACAAAAAAAATTTGGCATGAATCACTCACACGACTTTCTCTTAATCTAATTAATAAAAATTTAATCAACAATTTTCTTTAAATTGCCTCGTTTAGTTGGGCTAAACATAAAAATGGTGATGGGGTTTTCACTTGTATACCTTAGAGATATTGGAGCGCTCTATGTTCAAAACCGAGAAAGCATGTGTAAATTTAAATTTAAACTAACTGACAGACATGCGCAGTACGTCTCTAAAATCAATTTCCCCGGGAAAATTTTTCAAATAAAAGTGATAGGTATTTATGTGTGTAGATGTTATACTAAGTTTAAAGAAAAATCGTTGGAGCCGTTTTCAAGAAAATTCTGAAAAACTGAAAAAAAAAATAAAACCATTCAGTAAAGTCGCACTTCCCGGATAATGGATTTTACTCGAAATCTTCGTGTCTGATGCGGTGGTAGTAACTAAACGGAATACCAAGTTTGAGCTTCCTGCGACTATTCGTTTTTCATAAAATCATGTTTTTCGTATTCAGCGGGACTCCAAAACATGTATTTCCTGTGAAAACTCAATTTCAAAAATTTGGCACGATCGCAATACTTTCTCTTACTGTGGGAGTAAGAGGAAGTAAAAAAAAAAAATAATCAGTAAAGACTTATTTCCGGTTTAAGGATTTTTGACTATAATTTTCGTATGGTGGTTCCTAAAACAAGTTACTGCGATTTTTGTTTTTTACTTTCTCTTACTCCTAGTGAAAGGAAGTATTGTAATCGTGTCAAATTATCGATATCGAGTTTTCACCGGAAATATCCGTTTTGAGGTCCCCTGAGTCCAAAAAAGTGGTTTTTAGCAAATGGTCTGTGTGTGTGTGTGTGTGTGTGTTTGTGTGTATGTGAACAGATAGCTCATAAACGAAAAACCGTAAAAAGTGGAAACTTGATATTACGTTTAGGTATCACAATGGGATCTGACGATGTGTTATCTGTTAAAATTCCTCAACCGGAAGTACCACTTTACTAGTTCCTTTTTTTACGTTTTTGCGATTTTCTCAAAAATGGCTCCGACGATTTTCTTTAAACTTTTTATATCAAATCCACACACAAAGAGCTACAACTTTTATTTGAAACATTTCTCCGGGAAAATGCATTTAAGGGCACTTCTGGGGGAGGGGTGGGGTTAGGTTTTCATCTTAACAGCTATTTCAGTTTACTAGACAATTCTGTCATCTAAACAATATTAATTAAAATTAAATATGTTGTTGAAATTCCGAGTTTGAAAAAATCGGATAACCGGAAGTGCGTTTGTTTTAACGCTTTCACTTTTTCACGATTTTCTAAAAATGGCTCCGACGATTTTCTTGAAACTTCATATATAAACTAAACATGCAAAGATCTACATCTTTTGTCAATAACATTTCTCTGGGAAAATTCATTTATGGGTACTTTTAGGGAAGGGGTAGGGTTACAGCTTCCTCTAAAGTGGTATCATAGTTGATTATATATAATTCTATTATGCAAACAAAATTAATTAGAAATAAATAGATGGCCAAAATTCCAACTTTTACGAATATTAGTAAGCCGGAAGTGCGCATTTACTGAAAAGTTTTGTCAGTTTTCGACGAATTTCGTTATGTTTGGTATACAAACTATATCATTTGTCAATTATAATTTTGAGAACAGGAGTAAGAGAATGTTGTGTGAATGTTTCACACCAGATTTTTTCACATTCAAAGAGACTCAAAAAAATAAGTTCTAAGCGCTTACATCTAGATGCTTGTACATTTGTACCATTATCCAGAAAGAATCCAAATTTTCCACACCATCCAAATTTTAGCGAACAAAGGATAGTACGTTATCTCTTATATTTTGCCAAATATTTCCTAAATATCAGAAAATATGGCAGATAGTAAAGGAATTTTCTAGTGCATTATAACCGTTGGAGATACTATATGAAATTTAGATAGAGGGGACATATAGATAGACAGAAGACTTTAGTTGCGGCTCCTTAAAAGATCGGCTCCCTTGCGTGTCAGTGTTTGTTCAGGGAATATTGTTGTCACAAATTGTTTCAAATAAAATGGTTGGCTATTAAATTGAATTCTGTTAAAGATGATAGATAGAAAGTTTTACAAAAAAGAGAAACTTGCAGCTCAAAGAGACAATCAGAGGGGAACCTGTTTAGTCTAAAGAGACTAGAACAGCTTTACCTTATTATTTCCGATTAAACTCAAAGAGAATCACAGAGAAATTACAGATTAAATTACGCGTTTTTTCATCGTATGATCACTAGAATCATGATAAAATTGACTAAATTACAAATACACACACAGAGAGAGTAATACTACACTGTTATGATTGTACAGGTAGCGTCATAGCTGTAATTAGCCATAAAGATTGTAAATTATGATATATTTGTAGGTAAATATAAAAGCACTATCTATACACACATTATAGTTTCTTTTATTATTATTTTGTTTTTTTATCACACATAAACATTATTTTAGTGTAGTTTATGGAAATAATAGTGCTTAATTCTCTCTCTCTTCACATTCAGATATCTACTAAGTGTACAATAACAAACACTATAAGCATACCTTGTTTATATAATTATAATTATGAAAATAATTCTATGTTGAATAGTACTCACCCTCTCTCTCCTGCCCCGCTCCTACAAACAAAAAAAGCTATATTTAACTCGTAATTATTATAACTACATCACTATAACTATAATGCTCTCATATGTACATTAAGTTCATATCTATCTCCAGTATATATATTATTTAACAAATAAGGTTGAAACTCTTTTCTTTTTTTTTAAATCGAAATTGTTTATTTCGTTTTATTACAAGATTTTTACTTGAATAGAACGATCGGAAATCTTGGGCAGAGCTCACCTATCGTGATACCAGTCACACGATTTTCTCTTACTGAAATCTGACAGCTGTAATTGACAATTTTTTTTCAGTCGTATATTTTGATTGTCCTCGAAAACAAAGTCCGGCGTAAGACGTAACGATTTATATCTTACAATAGGGAATAACATTTTTACTTTCTCTTACTCCTAGTAAGAGGAAGTATTATAATCAAGTCAAATTTTCGATATCAAGTTTCCACAGGAAATACAAGTTTAAAGGTCATCTGAATCCAAAAAAGTGGTTTTTAGAAAATGGTGTGTGTGTGTGTGTGTATATGTACGTATATGAACAGCACAGCTCAGAAACGAAAAATCGTAGAAAGTTCAAACTTGATATTCCGTTTAGTTATAACCATGGGATCCGACAGTTGGTCATCTGTCAAAATTCCTCTACTTTATTGAATGTTTTTTTTTTCACTTTCTTGCAATTTTCTCAAAAATGGCTCCGGCGATTTTCTTCAAACTTACTATATCAGCTACACACATATATATAGATCTCCTACTTAATTTACTTAAAATATTTCTGCGGAAAAATTCATTTAAGAGCACTTTTTGGTGAGGAGTGTGGAGTTGGGTTTCCCTCTAAGTTTTATTTCAGTTTATTACACAATTCTAACATATCATCTAAATAATATTAATCAGAATTAAATGTGTTTTTGAAATTCCGAGTTTGGCAAAAAATCGGATGACCGGAAGTGCGTTTTTACTGAAATGTATTTTTCAATTTTCTGATATTTCCGTTTTTCATTAAACTAAGTATGCGTACTAGACATATAAGAGCTATAACTTTTTTTTGAAACATTTCTCCTGGTAAAGTCATTTAAGGGGCTTTTGGGGGAAGGACGGGGTATGTTTCTCTCATAAAGTGCTATCATAATTGATTACACAATTCTACCATCTAAATAAAATAATTAGAAATAAATAGATTACCAAAATTCCGAGTTTCATGAAAATTAGCAATCGGGAAGTGCGTTTTTACTGGACAATTTTTTCAGTTTTCGACGAATTTCATTAAATCTGGTATACTAACTATATAATTTGACAATTACAATTTTGAAGACTGCAGTAAGAGAAAGTTGTGTGAGTGTTTCCATACCAGATTTTTTTTTATACAAAAAGTTATATAAAAGCTATAACAATGAATCCGAATAAATAACGATCAATAATATACATCCTTTGAGGTTTTGTTTGTATTATTGCAAGTAATCACTTTTAAAATGTATACTTTTAAGTGAAAATAGCTGTTGGAGAGCTAGAAATTGCTTTTAAGGCGCGTTCTCACGAGTCAAGTTTAGTTGTCCGATTTTAGTTGACCAGCAAAAGTTGAATGCGACTTGAATTAGTTTTGGTTCATACGTTTCAATTGAAATCGATCAAACCAAAACACTGCATGAAAAACATGACACGGAGCACTCTATGAGTTGAAAGCCAACTGAGAGGCCAATTGGGCGATCCGGAGGTTCACACTTGTCAATACTTGAAAGATGGTGGGTTCAACTGAAAGATAACTCATACTTGAAGGATAAAGTTTGACTCGGTCAAACTTTTCTTGATCCACTAAAAAGTTGATCAACTTTATTGAAACAAAAGGTTTTCACTAGGTTTCATTAAACTTCTGTTGATCAACTAAAATCGGTCAACTAAACTTGACTCGTGAGAACGCACCCTTTACAGAACGTAGTGGCTGAGTTGAAAGATTCAATGTTGTACGCACAGGAGCAAACAAAATGGAATCCACTAGGTGTTAATCAAGTCTACGTTTCTACGTGTAGGTAGTCGTCTATACTCATAAGTGAATGTATATGGTGAACTACTAGAGAGGGTGGGAAGTGAAATGATATTCGTGTTGATTGGCTGAATGTTGGATTCGCAGCTGAGACACCAAGTTCTCGGCGCAAGTAGTGATCTACTAGGAAAAATTGTGATAAGAATAACTGCGATAAAGTCCAAGACTAATGTTTTTATTTGTCATTTTTCCAGCTGTATGTAACCTCTTAATATAAATATCAGTCTGTCAGTTAGTAACAAAATACCAGATCGTACTATTTCATTTGAGAAGCTCTCATACATTGGTGGCTGAAACGCAGACAGTGAATATTTAGAAAGAAGGATATCAGTGCCGGTAAATATTATAGTATTATTGAAGTCGTATATATCGATATCAATTGAAAACATGATAAAAATGCGTCTACCAATAAAATTTGGCCAAACTATTTAAGATAAAGTAATTTTTTGATCGTCTCCATCGCTGAAAGTGTTGCAACCCTTCAGGAGTTAGAAATATTTGTCTAACAATTCTTGACACCGAGTGGATTAACCACAACTTTATTAAAGTAATACCGGAAGTAAGTATACCGGAAAAGTAAAAATTAGGAATATTAACAAAACAAAAAACAAAAAATTCAAACGGTTTTGCCCATATGCTGATGGCGGTGGCAGGTTCAAATGAATGTATTAAATAAGACCACACACATACGACCAAAGGAGAGATGTTCCGCAATTAACTGTAATTGCTGTGTGTGTTTGTGATGTGGAGGTAGCAACATCAACAGATCTATTCCCACTCTTATATCTCTCACTCTGTCTCTCTCCTTCAACAAACAACTCCTATTCTCTCTCTCTCTTCTCGCTCCTTTTAACAAACAACTGCCGCCATATTTTTAATTTCGTTTTTTGTGTTTTTTTCTAATTATGAGATTAATAACTTCTTTTTTTTGCAGGATCTACTGTAGTTAATTACAAAAACAAAATAATTATTAATGTTTAATTTTTGATAGAATTAATCTCAAAATAAAACAAAAAAAAATCTGTTGTGAAACACCAATATAACTTTCATTAATACAATTATGCAAAAAATAAAGTTTCTTTAAACTATAAATTTCACTCATTTATCCTAACGTAAATGTAGAAGTGGTGGGGGAAAAGTATCACCCTACTAAATCCGAGCACTTAGGGAAGTAAAGATCGCGCCAGCAACATAAAATAACCCCATTTATTTGAAATTTAACACCACAAATTCCCCAATTTTTGTCTCGAATCAAATTTGAATAACACTTGAGTTTCCGGGTTATGGCCGCGTCAGTGGTTTGCTAAAAACCGACGTTTCGCCCATGTTACAATAAACCTCTTTGGGTCATTACTCATTATACTTAGAAAGTCAATAAGAATAAGCCTTTCAAGAAGTAACAACGCTAAAGACGCTCACTGCAACATGGGCGAAACGTCTGTTTGTAGCAAACCACTGACGCGGCCTCAACCGGGAAATCAAGTGTTTTTCATGAGAATGGCCGCGGAAACATTAAAGATCTTAAAATCAATTTTTTTTTGGAAAAATATTTCAAATAAAAGTAACAGTTCTGCGCAGTTACATTCCAAGTTTAAAGGAAATCGTTGTAGTCGTTTAAAAAAAAAAAAAATGACAAAAACCTCAAAATTCTAATCTGGACTGTTGCACTTCCGGTTGAGGTGCGAATGGTCTAAAATATATCAATTTTATATAAGTAACAGAACCATACATTGTACTGAAGTGGTACTTTAGAGGAATGCTAAACGCTACTGTTCCCCTCACAAACCCCTCCAAAAAATCAATTTACCCGGAAAAAATATTTCAAATAAAAGTTGTACATATTTATGTATGTATGTAGGTAGTAAACAAAGTTTGAAGAAATCGTTGGTACCATTTTAGAGAAAATTTCGAAAAACTGAAAAAAAAATCCATAAAGAACCACTTCCCGTTGATGGATTTTGATAGAAATATTCAAATCAGAAGCAGGGATAGTATACCTAGACGGAGTATCAAGTTTAAGCTGCTAACTGCGTCTTATCGTCTTGGAGATATTCTGTTAACACACAGACATACACATAAAGACCATTCGCTAAATACAATTTTTTCACACTTGGGGGACCTCTCAATTTCCGGTGAAAACTAATTTCGAAAATTTGACACAATCGCGACACTTCCTCTCACTAGGAGTAAGAGAAAGTAAATAGATTTAGTGTTGAACATTTCTTTATTCTTTTTTTGTCCCTCTAACTGATTAGCCAACAAAAAAAGAAACCTATTGGAGAAGGACGGAATGCTGATTTGCCAACATGTTTGTCATGTTGAACGTTAATTTTGAACAAAAATTATCAATTAACCCATCATATATGTAAAAATGAAAAATCGGCTATATAAACTTTACGAAGAGTTGAAATAAACTAAATTGTTAACGAACTTATTCAAACTGTGACAGGACTTAAATATAAAATTGGGAACCCAATAACCCAGAACAGGCGAACTTATATTTCTAGGGATGTAGGTATATGTTTAGTGGACGTGGTGTCCTTTCTATCAAACTTCAAACTATAGGGCCACACTGACCTCCACGTTGCCAATCTCTACCAAGCAGCAAATCCTGCTCATAATAAAACAGAAAAATTCACCTCCTCCTTTCGATAGGTGTCCAGTCCAATTTTTGTTTCCTTTATTCCAACTACAACTAATCACCTAATATAATACGTTTTATATGGAAATTCATTTTCATCTCTTCTCAGTAATAATAGTCCAAACAAAAAAAAGACAGTTAAGACAATGTTTAAGTATACTATAATGACTTCATAAATTAAAAGTCCCAACTTAATACATCCGCTATGATCATCACCTCCCATTTATAATATGTTCATGTGTGTGCACGTATACCCTAAATATAATAATAATCGAAATAGATTATCGATAGTTATAACTACTACAATGTTTAATGTCTTGGGTCGTTTACTTTTTTAAATATACCATATTAAAAAAAATAAGGTGATGTACAACTAATGAGAAAATTATAAACTAAGTCAATTTAATTTTTTTTTTTATCCAAGACCTAATTGCGTGGAACATATTAAAATATTTAATAACACTTAATAAAAATAAAATTATTAAAAAATACATTGCCTTTTTTTTTTCTTATGCATTCAAATGAATTCATTATTTAATAAATCTAATTTGAATTTTTTGTTCTTTTTTCTTATTGGCTGTCGACAATTTTTAACACTTTCCTTCAATTGTGTTGTAATAAGAATTTTGACTGAAATTTGGCTAGCTGTTAGCCTGTTTGTTTCTTAAAAAACACTTAAAATTAAATTTCTTTTCTTTCAAAAACAAATTAATAAAAATTAACTATTTTTGAATTAACTACAAGTTTGTACGTAGTTACAAACTATAACACTAACAAAAACATATACATCAGAAAATTCTATTAATTAGTAATATGCCTTTCTATGCTATCTTAACAGAAATTAAAACAAAAATCCAACCTTGATCATACTATAAAAGTGTTTCTTCTTATCTTAGCAGAGTGGGTATACAAACAATTAACGTTAATTTAATTTAATATAGTTTTATCAACAATATTACCATTTTTAAATTAACACAATAATGGTAAAATAATTAATACCTGTATAAGTTATTTTTTTTTGTTTCATTTTTTGCAGTTAATTTAGTACAAGGTGAAACCATTATTTCAATTGAATCATAAATATATAAAAAAATCTGGTGTGAAACACTCACACAACTTTCTCTTACTCCAGTACTCAAAATTATAATTGACAAATTTTATAGTTAGTGTACCAAATTTAATGAAATTCGTCGAAAAGGGAAAACACTGTCCAGTAAAACTGTCCGGTTTACTAATTTCCTTGAAACTCGGAATTTGGGTCATATATTAATTTCTAGTTATTTCAATTTGGATGACAGAATTGTATAATCAACTGTGATGCATTTTAAAGAAAAACATAACCCCCCTCCCCCAAAAGTCCCCTTAAATGAATTTATCAGGGGAAAAGTTTCAAATAAAAGTTGTAGCTCTTTATATGTATAGTTAACAACGCTGGTTTAAAGAAAATCGTTGGAGCCATTTTCGAGAAAATACCAGAAAACTGAAAATTATATTTCAGTAAAAACGCACTTCCGGTTATCTATTTTTTTTCAAACTCGGAATTTCAACAACATATTTAATTCTAATTAACATTATTTAGATGACAGAATTGTCTAATATACTGAAACAGCAGTTAAGATGAAAACCTAACCCCACCCCTCCCCCAGAAGTGCCCTTAAATGAATTTTCCTGGAGAAATGTTTCAAATAAAAGTTGTAGCTCTTTGTATGTGTAGTTGATATAGCAAGTTTAAAGAAAATCTTCGGAGCCATTTTTGAGAAAATTGCAAAAACGTAAAAAAAACAACTAGTAAAGTGGTACTTCCGGTTGAGGAATATTGACACATAACGCACCGTCAGATCCCATGGTGATACCTAAACGTAATATCAAGTTTGAACTTTCTACGATTTTTCGTTTTTGAGCTATGCTGTTCACATACATACACACACACAGACTCACACACAGACACACACACAGACAGACCATTCGCTAAAAACCACTTTTTTGGACTCAGGGGACCTCAAAACGGATATTTCCGGTGAAAACTCGATATCGAAAATTTGACACGATTACAATACTTCCTCTTACTAGGAGTAAGAGAAAGTAAAAATTAGTAAAATTCACCCAGAGACGTTAGCTCTGGAGCTGCTGAGCAGCCTGAACACTCTATTGCTGCAATTTACACAGCAATAAGTGACTAATTCTCTTCAGACTTATAATTTTTATTAGATATTTAATTTATTTTTTTTTGTATTTAAGGCGCGTCAACATCTGTGGTCATTGGCACCCGGAATCTTCTCAGTGCACTGCTGATCTCCGGACAGTGTTCTCTCGTTACAGACAACACTGTCCATCAGCGGACGGTGAGCTGTAGAGGCTTCTAGGAAGAAAAAATCTAAAGGTAGCACAGCTGGACTCGAACCCGGGTCCTCCGCGTGGGAGTCCAGTATGCTAACCATTTAGCTATTCACTTCTCTAGAGATATTTAATTATCTTCAATGTTATGTAATTGGAAGAATCTAAAATTAATAAATAAAACGATACTTTTTACAGTAAACCATAGACCAACCCCATCTTCGTTCCCCTCCTTAGATGAACTTTCTCTGAAAATAGTTTCAAACAAAAGTGATTAGATCAGAAATATTTTCCGTGATAGCCTGCTTCTTTTAGTGGTCATCGATCGGTTTCGGGCGTTCGCCCATCATCAGGAAGTTTTGGTCAAATAGTGTAATAACATATACTTGCACGGAGCAAATACAGTTGATACATTCTACCACAACAACTAACCACAACAAAAGTGATTAAACTTCTATATCAATAAAATGCAATACATCGTTTTTTTATGGTGAAAATAGCAGAAAAGTGAAAGAAACTGTTTGTAAAGACGCACTTACGGATTAACTGATATTCTTTAAACACGGAATTTTAGCAACATATTGTAACGCAGCCACTGTGCCATCTAGGAGAGAAAGCAGGTACCTCAAATTCTCCTAGTGGCCGCTAGGAAGCGCTGGCGGCACGCTTTAGCTCTTTCCAGAATGTTCGAGAACCTTCCAGACCCTTCTCCACTGATATAAATAGTGAAGAACAGTCTGGGAGTCTTGTTACAAACGGAGTGCGCGTTTGTGAAAAGTGAACTAAGAGAAATTTTGTTGGTTTAAACTGTGTATTAATTATTATTAATTGCTTTATTTGTAATTTATTGTGTTAAACAATAAATTGGTGTTTTTTTTTTTTGAAGTGTAGAGTGTTTTATCTAAACGAACCCACTTAGAAACTAGTTGCAGTAGCCAGTTCAGAGGGAAAAACGTTATAATATTTAACACTAATTTATTAATATTATTTAGATGATAGAATCGTGAACTGTTACTCAGGTAAATTGACAATTCCAGACCGATCCGTCATTATCATCATTAGAGCTGTTTTCAAAAAATTAGCAAAGTTGTGAGTGGTGAAATAGTCAAGTCCCACTCCCATTTTATGGATTTTGATTGAAACCTGGTGACGGATCCCATGATGGTTCCTAAACGGAATATCAAGTTTCAGTTATCTGTAATATTTCCTTTTTCAATTCAACATACACATACACACACACACATATATATATATCATTCGCTAATAAACCTCTCTTAGTATATAAGATCGCAGTTATATAAATTAATAAATTTGGTTAAATTTGAATTGAACACAATCTGTATACGTTAAATTGCAATAATCACGAAAATTACCCAGAGTTTTAATTATTCTAAATCTCCTTTTGGATACAGTGACAAGCAATATAATCAAAGAATTTTACAAAATAATCATAAATTTCATTCTTTAATAAACAAACAAAAAACATGGGCTCTCATTTACAAGAAAGCAGTTTACTATTTAACAAACTATTAAATTTCAATTATAAATAAAACGTCCACTAATTTCCCTTTATTTTAAATAACTAATTGAAGTTTACGCTACAAAATTTTAACTTTCATTTTAACCATCAAAAAATTTAAATAGGAAAACTACAATATCTGTCGAAACAATTACGCAATGAATTTAGTTATTATCAATGTTCTACGTTGGAATTGGCAAATTTATCGAAAAAAATAATTGGTTAATTTCTATTATTCAGCGATGTGATAATAACTGCTAGCATTAGCAGATAATTGTAGCGTTTTTAAAAGTCCAAGGCCAAGACTGGGAACTGAACTCATAACAACGCATAATCTCAGGCTTGGAGGTATGTGCCACTCTAAACATACAGTTCACGTATTCATATAGTATTAGTATCTCTTGTTGCTGTCAGAGGAAGTATTGCGATCGATTCACCCGGAAATACACATTTTGAGATTCACCGTGCATCAAAAATAAAAACCGGTGGGAAAACCAAATTCACACCACTGTTAATACAAATTATATATTATATGATAACTTTTCTTTAAACTCTGATACTAACGTATTTGTCCTAACACAAATATAGAGTTTGGAGATAAGTACCAACCCAATATTGGCAGGTAGAGAAGTGATAATATATTATGGCCCAGAAGAGCGCTGCAATGGTACCGCAAAGATAATGCAACCACAGTAGAGAGAAGAGAGGCCCTCTTTGGTAAACAGAGACTACTCTCTGACTTAGGCAGGCTAGAATGGGAGATCTTGTGTATATATGCCAGTGGGAATCTATCTAAAGGACATCTATCAGATACAACCATACAACTGTGCATCGCGTCGTGTCATATCTCTACTCTCACCATTCATTCTATCATTTCATTCTATTATAAAGTTCAGTGCAGTTAGTGTAAACTTAGCTACGTTATATTAGTGCCAGCATATCTCGTTCATTTAATCAAACCTAATTTCTCTCCTCAACAACCCCATTATAAGCCTTCTAAAAATATTAAACCAACTACATGTAACCTTTGAAAAACGCTACAATAATGGAAGTAAGTAAAAACAGAGAAAGCGAGAGAAAGAAAGATAAATTGATTATGCTCTGGGACTTATGTCCCTTAAGAGCAACAAATAAAATATACACTTTACATACATATTTTTTCTGATCTGAGAAAGGCTAAAATAAAATACATTTCCAACAACTATTACATTAATAATTATTATGTAGGTATAGAATATAATGAATATATATAGAAATGCAAATTAAAAATAATAATAATAATCTTTAATATGATAATATATAATAAACTAAAATAACTACTATATACAAACTTAGATATCCCCTTTATATTGAACAAACAAATGATTATAAAAGAAAAACTTGAAACTAGGAAGTGTTTTTCTGGTCTGTCAAGTGAGTAGGTAGGTCGTTCCAAAGTCTACTAGAAGTGAAAGAGTTCCGAAAGGTTACGGTCCTGTATGAGACTGTATGTACAGTTTGGTGTCGACAGTCCTTGTGGGTTCTTAAGACTAGTATAGCTTTTACTGTAAACATGTCAAATAAGTATTTTGGAGTCTATGTTCTAAACAACTGGTATATGAATTGAATACTGGAAATTGCCCTAAAAGTATTGTCTACGGTAATCAATGTTAAGCTAGTTTAGAGTAATGTACTGTGGTGTTGTATGTAAGTCTTCCTTAAAATTTAATATGAAACGGATATAGGAGTTAAGTGATTTTTTTTTGTAATTTTGTGTTAAGTTCCGAAGGTCAGCATATCCTAGGCAACAATAATCAAAATAAGGAAATGTTAGGGTACTAACAAGCTGTTTGCGGCGCGGTATAGGTAACATCTTTTTATGGAGTTTTAGCTGGTATAGAGATTTATAAATACTATTACAGATATAACTAACATGACTATTCCAGGATAAAGTATTAGAAATTGTCGCACCTAAACATTTCGCACTCACAACATAAGGTATATTTATATTATTAAATGTAATTTGGAAATTAAGTCTATAGAAAGAGAGAGAGAGAATTAGAGAAAATGAATTTAGGAATGTGATTAGAAATAAAGTAGATGATATGCTGAATACTGTAAAATAAATAAAAAATAAACTGCAAGGACTTTACAGTTAAATAGTAATTAGGTAGCGAGAATATAATAAAGAGACAGACTGGCTGAGTAAATAGAAAGTAACTACATAGGTTGCTGACTAGATATACTGTTGTAAATAATGTCGTAAACTGTTGTTACTGTTTTGCTGTCGCTCTATATATACATGAATCGACTTGTCCCTCCTTAGTCTGGCCAAGGTAGGGAGTAACTAACGTTTTATTCATTTAATGTCTGCTTCTTTGCTCTTCGGATCCTATGAATCTTTAATGATTCGGATCCCATTAAATTACGAATTCCGCACAACTAACCAAAATAATTTTTTTTTTTCAGGAAAATTTTTCAAACAAAAGTGATAGGTATTTTATATGAGCAGATAGTATACGAAGTTTAAAGAATAACTTTGGAGCCGTTATCGAGAAAATCATGAAGAACTATTTAAAAAAAAATTTAGTAATGTTCCACTTTCGAATGATGGATTTTGCCTGCAACTTTTTGTCTGATGAGAAACTAAAAGGAAGACAAGTTTGAGCTTCCTGCGAATTGTCAAGATATTCTTTTAACATACAGGCACAGACCATTCGCTACAAACATTTTTTTCTTATTCAGGGGACCTCGAAAAATGTATTTCTGGTGAAAACTCAATTTCGAAATTTTGGCAAGATCCTATTCTCTTAATCTAGAAGTAAGAGAAAGTAAAAAATAAACTCAAATTGGATATAGTTATCACCTCTCCTCAGCATACACCAAGGTTTCTATCAAAACTCGTTGTGAAGTTTCCCTGTGCAATGTACGGTCCCATTATAATGAAGGTACATTAAATGTATTGCTGGGATACCACATTTGAAGAAAATCTCAGTTGAAGTTAATTATCAGCTGAACTGGTTGACCAATTATATCAATTTTGAGCATTTCCTCCAGAAATATTGGTTATAGGTAAAAAAAAAAAAAAAAAAAATTAAAAATTTACACCTACTTCCTTCCTGTTTCAGAAATTAGAGAAAGTATAGGTTTAATATTAAAAAAAGCAACTTTTTGTATTAAAGAAAGAAAATTAAAAACTTTATATAAATGTAATAGCAGTGTAATGAACAAGAAGTAGTGTAATTGAAAAGGAATTTGCAATGAATACTATATTGAATTATATACAAGTAAATAATAAGAAAAGTAAATTAAATTCCCATGTGGTAGAGAGATAGGACAGGGGCTGTAATGGGCCATACAGGGGAAGAGTGCGATGGAGAACTATTAAAACATCGATATCTCTAAACTATTACTACCACTACTTGTATAATTTACTATCATAATAAAGGATCTCCCACTCACTCTCTCTCTCTCTCTCCATCTCTCACTGTACAAAAAATAATTATCCTAAAAAATTATTACACCACATGGCTTCACTAATTTTCTTCAGACCCGTAATATACGGTGATGGTGGTGGGGGTGGGGCCAGGGTTAAAGAAGAACATCTCCAACAAAAAACTAAACTCTTAATATTAACCTTATGTTTGTATGTCTGCCTAATTTCTTCTAATACCTATATACATACATCATCGGCATTAATGAAATTTATCCGGCGATTTCCTTCCTCTATTTCTCTCTCTTCCGGCACTCTAAGTTTATTTGAGATCTACGTTTACTTTCTCTTACGACTGGTCAAAGGAAGTACAGTGATCGTATCGAATTTTCTCTACTCGAGTTTTCATCAGATTCAAAAATTGTGCCGATGCAGAGCGTGAACTCAGTCACCGTAAAATTCCCCTAAAATAATTGCCCCCCCCAACTTTCAAGTGATAGATTTATTTATATTTTAACTGAAGTTGAGAATATTGAGGAAAACTTCCAAATTCTAAATTTTAGCGCATATATTCAATTCCCATTAACATTATTTAGATTGATTGCTTTAGAGAAATTTCTAACGTCATTCCTTCTCCAGAATCTCACTAAAATTAATTTTCTCAAAAGAAAAATGTTTATAATAAAAATTACAGACCTATGTGCATGTAAAACGCATATCAAGATTTAGAGCAAACCGTTAAAGCCGTTTTCAAGTAAAGAAAAAACGCCAAAGCTGGAAAATCCATTCAGTACAAAAGGTACTTCCGGTTAAGGGATTTTGGTAGACAACTTCTTTTTGAATTCTCTGATGATTTTAAAATTTGAAATTTCTGTGATTTTTCGTTCTTAAGTTATGCTTATACACAAGGGTCCAGTTTCTAAAAAAAAAAAAAAAAAAAATTATTTTTTTCAACTCCGCACACATGGAACATGTATTTCCAGCGTGATCTCGATTTCGGGAAACTTTAACATGATTGACATGTTTAAACAGGCTTGTTTAACATGATTGCTTTGCAAAAGAGAAAGTAAATATGGTCTAGCGTATGATAGCTCAAACTTGATATTCCTTTCGAAAAGAAGTGTTGGTCAAAATTCGAACTACTACTTTATGAATTTTTTGTTTTTTGCAGAAAAATCTATATTAACAAGTTTGGAGGACAAAAACATGGTAGAATGAGAGGTTCAACTCCATTCTGCCATTTGACTGAAATGCATATACTTTATTATTATTATTATTATTATTAAAGCGCGTCAAAATCTAAGGTCATTGGCGCCTGAACCTTTCTCAGTGCACAGTCAGTCTCCAGCCAGTGTTCTCTCGTTGCAAACAACACTGTCAATCACCGGACAATGTAGAGGCTCCTAGGAAGAGAAAAATCTAAGGACAGCAATGCTAGACTAGAAATCCGAGAGCTCCGCGTTCCAATGCACTACCGCTGAGCCAATCTCGCCCATATAAAATCAAGAACAATTGAACATTTAGTAAAAAAAAAAAAAAAAAATAGCTTATACCAAACATACGAAAATTTAAAATTATGTTCAAAGTGTGGAAATTTCCGAAAGCAACATCCCTTAATTGGTATCTGCGAGATCAATTGTAGAAAGTAATTAACAGCAGTTTACAGCAAAATTCTGAGAAAAAGAATTTCCTTTCTTAAGCATTTCTATTCACAGTCTCAAATTCTAATTATTTTCGAGTTTTATGTACCCTCTACTCTGAACTCTACAATGCTCTAAGGAGCATACTTAATAAGTTAAGTGAAAACGTGTATTCGCTTTTTAAAAACCTAAATTTGTGTAATGAGTCATAAGTATAAGCAATGAGTTTCTGCTTCTTTTAAGGCGGCAATGAGTCTCTGGATCAAATCCCTGTAGTTACAATCGCTTCATACGGGAAGCTGTTCTATTTCCGACCAGGTTAGGCTCATGAAGAGGAAAAGAGCATGCAGACTGACTAGGCGATCTTGGAGTTATTTGGGACTACCAAAGAATGATAGCAGCGTAAACTATGAGAGGTGACCCCCCACTCCCTTTAAAGATCGTTTAAGAACTTTAATAATCATTTGGTTATCTATTAATAGTAACATTAGTGGAATTCTGAAAAATTAATATAAATAAATAGAAATACACAATTAAAATGCAAATTCTTAATTACACACGGTCGTATTAAAAAAAAGAAACATGCAACACTTTTTATTATTATTATTATAACACATTTATGAAAATTTTAATTTTCATAATCTTCTAAAGCGCCAGCAAATAATGGTAATTTTCCAGCTGGACGCACTTATTACAATATCTGCACTTTCATTACGTAATATAATCACTAGTTAGTATAATAATACTGAGGAGATTGCCATGTATTACTTAGTAAAAATATAAATATTTTTTTAATGTTAACTATAACTCATACATAGAGGTAGTAATTTATAGTTTTATATTTATAGTTTTTTTATTTTTGTTAAATAAAACTATCTGGAGTTCCTGCTTACTCAACAATTTAATCCGATAATAGGATTCATTCCCATAGTTAAACAATACTCCAGCAAGGACTTTTTTTTGTGTTTTAGCAACAGAAAGCCCTAGTCTTACCAACACTATTGTCTTGAGTGTATCGAGTGTATCACTCAATTGAATATATGTCAAAGTTCCTCTTTTGGCAAAACTAAAAAAAAATCTGGTGTGAAACACTCACACGACTTTCTCTTACTCCAATCTACATAATTATAATTGACTAATTCTATTCTAATATATAATTCTTATTAGATGTTTAGTGTTCTTCAATTTACATGATTGGGAGAATCTAAGCATAACCTCCCCTAAAACTTCCCCCAATTTACTCGGAAAACTAATTCAAACAAAAGCAATTCGTCTCTAAAAGCACGGTTAGTATAACAAGTTTAATGAAATTCTTTGTTGTTTTTATGGAGAAAGTCGCGAAAAACTGAAAAAAAAAAAAAATCTGATTAGTACAGTAGTACTTATGGTGAACCAATTTCCTTCAAAACTCGAAATTTTGACATTAAATTTCATTGTAATAGTAGATAGAAAAGGCCGGTTCTAAAACAGTTTTCTGCACAACATGGCGGACGCCCCTTTCACCCAACTCCTTAGCCGCCACCGGTCCAACACCCCTCCCCTATCGATGAAAAGGGTGTTGAATTTTTTTTTGTTTTTTTTGCTGAGGTCATACAGGTAAGAAGCTAATTTCAGCGACGCCGACGCCGAAACTGTGAGCCGAGAAAGCCCGAACTTACCTCACTTTTTAAAAAATATACATTACACAATCATTTGTAATTGTTGTGGTTGGTTCCGCAGAGCTGTGGATATTTTCCGTGATAGCCTGCTTTTTTTTGTGGTCATCGACCGGTTTCGGGCATTCGTCCAACATCAGGATGTTTTTACCAAACAGACTGGCACAGAGCAAACAGAGTTACTGTATCACCCTGTACAATCAACAATGTATACACTCAACAGTGTATTGATACACTCAAAAGAGTGTATCAACTGTATTTGCTCTGTGCAAGTCTGTGTTATTACACTGTTTGACAAAAACATCCTGATGATGGGCGATGCCCCGAAACCGGTCGATGACCACTAAAACAGGTTATCACGGAAAATATTTCTAACAATCATTTTTAATTAAGTGTTAATAGGTCGCCGGAAGAGACACATGGGCTCTCACAGTGTTTAGTGTTTCTCAGCTCTATGGGAGAAAAGTAAAACCTATAACGAACGATTTGGACTTTGTTTATTATTAGAAAACTTGGACAATTTAATTACAAATATTTATTATAGTGTGGGTGAGCAGTTAGAAAGTTGTAATTTTCAAGAAAATTGCTAAAAAAAAAAAAAATTAAAAATCCATTCTGTAAAGTGTCATACTTCCGGTTGATCGATTTTGATCAAAACCTTATTGTCGGGGCCCCCATGCCCTGACTGCAATTAAACTAAATATCCTGGCCAGCAATTAAACTAAATAACCTGGCAATAACTTTTTGCGATTTTCGTTTTTGAGTGATGCTGACCACACACACTCACACATACAGACCAATTTCTAAAAACCATATTTTCTTTCTCAGGGGACCTCAAAACATGTATTTCCGGTGAAAACTCAATTTCAAAAATCTGACACGATCGTGATACTTTTAAGGTTTTTCACCTTAGATTAAAATATTCAACCGCAGAGCATGAAGACTCAAATTTTCTTAATAATTTTATTAAAAAAATATACGTTTACAATATGGTGGAGTCCTTAGCCGGCATGCGATGGTATATTAAACAAATCAAAAGAAAGGAATTGTTAAAAATTGTCGGCATTATAGAAAGGGAATAAAACAATAATTTAACTACAAAGAGCATGTGGTGTGCTCACGGAGCTGGGGGGGGAGAGAAAGAGAGAATGAGAAAAAGAGTGAGAAAGAGTGATATCAATTTTTCAGTTAAAGGGTAAAGATTAAGTCAGTGCATTTGGAAATGGATGGGTAGGATAATGTTCATAATGGAATGAAGAAATCAAATTACCAGATGTTTAGCCTTGTGTGTGTTAGTGATGCTGGACCCAGGAGTGTACAAACTGATCATCATCACCATCATTCCGATGGTAAATTGACTTCTACACAGATAGATAGACAGACACAGGCCAGATAGACCACTAAGATAATCTAATGACAAAATAGCCAATTTATATTCAATAAACGAACTTTTTTTTTTTTTACATCATGCCATATCTATCCACCTGACAGCAGCACTTGCGCCGATAATAATAATAAAGTTTATTTCTGCTTCTTCTTTACAAAGTACATTGTAATTTTTACTTTCTCTTATTTTTTTTACTTTCTCTTATTTCTTCCTACGGAAGAGGAAGTATTTTCATTTTTCTTCAAACCATAATAAATCTTAATAAACTTTTATTGTAATGTTCACATAATTATCTTCGTTATAAAAGAATAATTTAATTGAATTAAATAACGTTTAACAAATTGGGAGCAAACAGGAATTTTATAAAACATTTTGTTGTGAACCAATCACAGGACTTTCTTTTCTTGTGATAAATCACAGTTTTAATTGACAAATTTTTTTTGAATTTAGGATTTCCCCTAAATATATAAGGGTTCCCTTAATATATAATATGGAACGTGTACATTACATACGCTTGGTTTTTAGGACCACTTTGCTGAATGTGGTTATCGTACAAATCGCATGACAGCGTTATCAGTCAATCCGGGGGGCCCCCCACACACACAAAATTCACGTAAAATCAATTTTTTTTCAGAAAAATATTTTAAATAAAATTCATAGGTTTACATGTAATGAGGAAAAACATTACAAGTTACAAAGAAAGTTGATGGAAGACCATTTTCAGGGAAATTCTACAAAATTCAGAAAGTTGTTCTTTAAAATCACGCCAATATTCAACAAATTTAGAATTCTGGCAATGATGTTAATATTATATAGGTGGTACAACTATGTATTATATATACTGAAGTGGTACTTTGTAGGAAAGGTTTAACATTGCAGCTCCACCCAAGAAATAAATTCTTCTCAGTTAAAATGTTTCAAACAAATGTGATAGACATTTTCTCCAAAACGGCTCCAATAATTTTCTTTGAACTTGGAATATTAACTACCCACATAAAGAGTTACAACATTTATTTCATACATTTTTCCGGGAAAATTCATTTAAGAATTGTTTTTGTGGGAAAGTTGGGGGTTTGTGTTTTCCTCTAAAGTGTTATTTCAATTTATTATGTATAATAATTAATCACTATCACATGCATAATATTAATCACAATGAAATGTTATGCCAAACGTTCGAGTTTGAAGAAAATTTGTTAACCGGAAGTGTAACTTTACTTAGAAGGAATTTATTTAGGTTTTCGACGTTTTTTTTCAAAAACCGGCTGCAACATTTTTCTTTAAACTAAGTTTATTGACTTCACAAACGAAAGAACTACAATTTTTTTCATATTTGAAACATTTCTCGGAGAAAATGCATTTATAGTGAGTGAGTTTAATCACGAGTTTATAAGAAAATCGGTTGAGATGGAAAAGTGTAACTTTTATGAAACGTTTTCTGCAATTTTCTCCATAAAAAACATCGATGAGTTTTTATTAAACTTGGTATACTAACTGTACAATATACAGAGGCCTATCACTTTTGTTTGAAACTTTTTTTCAGAGAAAAAGCTAATTTAAGGGAGTTTTGGCGGAAATAATTGAGGTTATACTTTCTTTAAAAAAATCGTTTTACAAAACTTTAGATTCTTCCCATTCATGTAAATTGAAGACAAACTAAACATATAGAGTAGGAATTATATTTTAGAACAGAAATTAGTATTTTATAACTACGATAAGTGCAGTAAGAGAAAATCGTATGAGTGTTTCAGATTTTTTTCGTACTCAGAAGACTTCAAAACACGTGTTTCCGGTGAAAACACGATTTCAAAAATTTGACACGATCGTAGTATTTCCAGTTTCTTATTATAAGTAAGATTATGGTAACAAAAAAAAAAAAATTTTTTTATGAATTACTGTTATAATTAATTGGTCCCAGGTTAGGTTATATGTGGTTACTATTTTTAATTCTAATGAGAAAATTACTCATTCTAGATATTTTCTTCCCTTTAAAATAATGAAAAATAAAATATAGCAGGTCCATAATTTATTATTATAACGAGCTTGTTAATAATATATTCGTTGATAAAGAGCTAAAAAATTATATTAAAAAAAAAACTATGAAAATAATGGAGTTAAAGGGTTGAACTGTGTAATGAGTAAGGTGACGTCACTAAATTAGAAAAGATTTAATGATGGAAGCGCCCCCTACACCAAGGGATGACGGCATAAACTTAGCGCGCTACAAATTATAGCAAGTTAATTCCTATGGCCTCCACTTTTTTTTCTTGTTTTTTTTTCTTTTTTGTTATTCTTGTTAACTTATTGTTAACATCAAGATAAGTTGGCAAATATGTAAATGAAGGTGGAGTTAATTTAATTTTTTTTTATTTTTATTTTTTAATATAACAGAGATCAGGTAGTTTGGAGCTTTAACTACTATTTACCACCCTTTTTTTTTATTTTATTTTGCAATTAACTCCACATGAACAACCAGAAAAGTTCTACTCTCCATTTTAATAAGAAAACTTGTATAACGAATAGTTTTTTCAATGAAATTGTTAATAACTTTTTTCTTATTGCTGGAAGCGGTAGTATTGCATCGTGTAAATATTTTCGGAAATTGAGTTTTTATTGGAAAATTGTTTGTTTGTTTATGGATATGTGTGAAATAGCAGGAGCTCAAAATTATGTTCCGATGGTGTTTTTGTCTCAAAATCGATCAACTGAATGTTTTTTTTTTTATCAGTTTTTCACAGTTTTCCTAAAAAAATGGCTCCGACAATTTTCTTTAAACTTCGCATCCAACAATATTGGATGAGAGTATTTGACATCAATTTTTTTTTTTTACTTTCTATTATGATTAGTATTAGTAGTATTGGTTGGTAAACAATAAGCTACAACATTTCCCCGTAATTTCCTTTTCTCGATCCAACATTTGGATCTATCATTTTAGTATCTATAACTTCTCAAACAGAAAGCAGCCAAAGACATCCATTTTAGATACTTCTTGTAAAGTATATTATACTGTAATAATGGTGGCCTTGCAAGTACTTGAATCTTACAATACATAAATCAGAACTAATCACAAATTGGATTGTTGAAGAACAAGAAGATGTCTCTTGGAGTAATGGAGGTTATAACCAGCGGAGAGGAAGTAAGAAGAGATAAGTTTAATTTGACAGCAATTAAGGTATAAATTGAGTCTAGTGTTGGGTTAGGGATGGTTGGGGTACAAAGTGGGGAGGAAGAAGCATCATTCCTGTTTAGTAATTGCCTAATCCACACCTGCGGTCCAATCTGTAATATTACCTTAGTGGAATGAAAGAGTGTGTGAGAGATGTAGAGACAAGAAAAACAGATAGATTAGTAGTAAGAACAGTTCACTAGATAGAAAGGATATTGTTTTAATTATATATATATGTATATATATGGCCAACTTTATAGAGGACGCAGGAATATAAAGCCGAGGGGAGTGTAAAAATAAGTCAATTTAGATTTCAGTTTAAGATATGTAATTGGTTAGTATATTATATCTACATATTATATTATAGGTATTAGATGGAAGAAAAAAAATGTTAGTTTACAACAGATTAATATCGCAATATATATGTCAAATATCTAATAAAAATTACGAACTGAACATGACTTAAATAATTTAAAGGGCTTTAGCATTAAGTAATAGTATTTAGGCTCACGGAAACTCAATACATACTCAATAGTATTAGTCAAGAAAACTCATACAACTTTCTCTTACTCAAATTGATTGCACTTTTTTAATAGGCTGGCCATTAAAAAGTCGGTAGGTATTATACCTACATATATATATCTTTGTGGACATTGTGGGCGCCTTGTCTCAAGACATTGCAGCGGCAGTTTAATTTTTTTTTTTTTTTTTAAAAAAGGGTACTTCAGCTTTATCATTCAATAAAGTTGTATGATGGTGATGAGACCTGTTATCACCTATGACACAGTGGCATGGTACTTCCAAGACAGAGACTGTCTGCGACAGGTTGCAGCGGCTTGCGTGTTTATGCATGACTGGAGCTATGAGGACCTGTCCCACTGCTGAGATTAAGGTTATTCTCAATCTGTCACCTCTGGCACCTTGTGTTGGAGAGGGCAGCTAATGGGAGCTCTCCTCACAATTTTTAGGGAAGGGATGGGGACATGAGTGCTAGGTAGTGGTCATCCCTATCTAAAGTATCCCTCATCTGGAATCTCCCTAGGACTGTATGATCAAGAAATACAGCTTCGTTAAAAAAAAATTTCTGAAGCTGGGTACCAAGAAAGAGTGGAACGATGGATACGCTCTGGCTGGTATCAGAGAACATGCCATAAAATGGTATACGGATGATCTGAAGACTCTCGAGGGAACCAGGGCGGGAGTGTTTGGGATAAAAACCAATCACTCAGAATCCATGATAAGTTTCCCAGCATCTCCCAGGCGGAAATATACACTGTTGGAAGATGCGTTCAATTTAAACTGATAGGGGATATCGGAACCAGGAGATTGTAATCCTTTCCGATAGTCAGGCAGCTATTAGAGCACTGAGCTCCCACGTTATAAGCTCTAAAATGGTTTGCAGATACCTAGGTAAGCTTAATGACCTGGGCAGAGAAAATAAAATCACTCTCTTTTGGGTGCCAGAGCATGTTGCATTGAAGGGAACGAGATGACCGACGCTATGGCAAGGAAAGGTGCTGCATCTTCACATCTGGGCCTGAACCATTTTGTGGGATCAGCGACTAGTCATTCCTAGAGGAACTCAAGAAGGAGGAGGAAACAAGGATGATTCAACTCTGTTACTCTCTCCCAGGACTGAGGCAGGCAAAGATCTGCTTGGGGAATTATTACCCAGGGAAGTCGGAAGCATGCATCGGCCTCATTAAGAATAAGCCCCGCATTCGTACGGGTTTCCTCACAGAGCATTGTAGACTCAAGGGACACCTGAAGAAGGTGGGCTTGCAGAGTGACAGGATGTGCAGTTTCTGTGTGGAGAAGGAGGAAACTCCAATACATCTCCTAACGGACTGCGATGCTGCCATTCAGAGAAGATTCAGGAAACTGGGTAGTTACCAGGAACAGAAGTTACTGGGGAGTAGGAGAGGAACATACCCTACCTAGATCCCTCCGGGATATTAAGTATCTTTAGGGATATCTCAACCTGATGGGATGTTGTAGGCGAGAGATTGCAGGCTCGCCTATGGCGCCTGAAAAGGTGCTTTAGGCTAGCCTACGGCACCGAGGGGCATAGCACAATAGACCGTATAGATCACAGGTTCAACAAAAGGGGCCCTTCATCCCCAAAAAAGTGATATTTCCGGTTGATCGATTTTGACCATTCCCGACTTTATTCATTCCCCTGCGAGAACTGGAAAGAAATATCAAATTTGAACTTCCTGCGATTTACAGTTTTTTTCCGAGATTGATAGACCAACACAAAACAGAAATACATATGTATGTACACACACACACACACACACACACACACCCAATGTGACTTGGCAAACTTGATCATGTCTTGTTGGAATGCCAACTTTTTGAAGGAGAGCGTGCTTTTTCATCCAGGAAATAACTACCAGAGGTTTGCAATAGCCGCCGAATAAACTCAATTTGAAGACTAATAGTGAATTGCGTAAAATCTTTATTAAGTTCATAAACAGACTTGACTTAGAAAAATTATTGTAATCTTTGATTATTATCATCTTTGATTTTATTTAATTTAAATTATAAATTTCATACTGTAATTGTATTATGAGTGAGTTTAATAAGTGTATGTAATATGTAATACTGTGGTACATACAGAATAAAATAATTTAAAAAAAAAACACACACACACACACACACAGACCAATTTCAAAAACCACTTTTTCGTACTCAGGGGACCTCAAAACATGTATTTCCGGTGGAAAATCAATTTCGAAAATTTGACACGATCAAAAAACTTCCCCTTCTTACCAGTAGTAAGGCGAAGTAAAAAAGAAATTGAAACAGTAGGAATGCGGTCCCACAAAATCGATTCATTTTGATATTTAACAATTTAAACCACAACTCTTCTCTAATTTTACTAACCGATTATTTGCTTTAGAATAGTATATTATCAAACAAGAAAACTAAAAGATGGTCTTAATAACAAACCAAACTATAATAGTTACCTCTTATTTCCAGCTTACCATGTCTGTTTATTATTTTCTGTTCCTTTCCATTAGTTTATGATGAGCCAACCAGAAATTAATACTTATACAGCAGGCCACAGTGTAAATAATAGGTACTTATGTGTGTCATAACATGTTTAATGTTTAAGACAAATAATTATCACTATTGATTCTCCCCCACCTCCTTTTTTAATATCAGTCTGTTCGATATATATATTTTTTCTCCTTTTAAAAGAAACATGTTCACCTGTTCCCTTTTTCAATAATAAACGTCGCCAACGAAGTTATTTTTTTTCTTTCTTTTTTTTTTTGAGTTTCGCCACTTCATTGTATCCGAAAATTGTATTAATTATTGTGGTTGCCGAAAGAGCGAGCAGTATACTCAACTGTGGTGTAAAAGTTAGCCAGAGAGCACACGCGAGACTTTTATTATGAATTGAAAGAAGAAACAAACAGATGATATCGTTTCTTTCGTTGTTCAGGTTGTTTTGAAAAACTCGGTCAACTAGAAATTATAGGTTTTAATATAGTAATTAGAGGATGGAATCTTCCCTTATGGTCAACGGTCACAACTCTTTCTAAAAACTTCTCCCTAAACATCTTGAATGGCATTTTCTTCTTTCTTCTTTATTCTCAGTCACTCTCTCTCTCAATTTAGTTACCTAAGCTTTATATTCTTAAAAACTAACATATGGCTTCAAGGAGCACGCGTCAAACAAAAAAAGTAAGCCCAGTCATCTGGATATATACCACTTTTACAACCTGGATTCCTTCTAAACAATACATATTAACTTAATTCTTCTTCTTTTTGTTTCTAAGTCTACTCGAACAATTAACCCGATAATAATCGATAATCTTGATAGTTGAATCTTTAGTCGAGAATTTATGGAATCCATATAAGTATCTAATAAAATTTAACTCTTCGAATCTTTGTGTATGTAATGTACGTATATAATATTCCAGATTACAGCGCTTTCAGTCAACCCGTCCACCACTGAAATCTAAAGTCCCAGATTCCTTAGGAACCCCTAAAATAAATGTTTACGGAAGAATTGTTTCCATGAAAAGTGATAAGCATATATCTGCATTGTAAAAGTTTAAAGAAAATGCATAGAACCGCATTTGGGGAAAATTCCCATAATCTCAAATATATCTATAATTTTTTGAGCATGTTCCATGCTATTCATCGTAATGTGATTTTCTGCTAGAGATTGGCTTGGAGCGGAAAAATGTATACTCAGCCGGTAAGGGAAAATGGTAATCCCCATAGGAGGAAGTGCCATAGTAGCCACTTTTTCAGGGAAATGTATCACTTCTGCGGGTATTCTTAGCCTGACAACTTGAACAACACATTCCGCTCTGACACCGACGCAACAAGTCACTGTCATTGACGCAACAAGTCACCGACAATGGCGCACAAGTTACCGGCACAAGACAAGACAAGACATCGGCCCCGTGTATACACATACTTATTTTTTACAGACTACTTATCGACTTATACGACTACAATTTACATAAAAACACTGATACCTATAAGAGCAACATTATGTGTTTTAGGCCACAGGGACTTGGCTACTAGGCATTCCCTTCCTATCAGGAAAGAGTAAAGGTATTTATTGTTTTGATACTGCAATGTGCGTAAGAGTGGCTAAAAAGCTATATTGTACTGCCACCTATAAACGGCTCTCTTATGTTTTTGTATATGGTAGCCGTCTCCAAGAGAACTTATTTTTTTTTTGGTGGAAAGCTGCTGTGTCCTTACTGCTAAACCCTACCGGGGTCCATCCATGGCCGTCAAAATCTCTGAAGAAATACATAGTTTACTAAACCACTAAACTATTTAGGATTTTCTCTTTGTAAAACGGATTCCTAGCGGACTTTAATAAATTCTATATAAGTTTTTTAAGCGACCTCTGGACTTAAGTTTAGATGCTAAATAATAAAGATGGCCGTGACGATTTATTATGCTTTATTTATATCAGACAGACTGCTCTCATAAATCTAACAAAAGCAGGAGAGTGAGAGAGAGAGAGAGAGAGAGGAGAGAAGAGAGAGACAGATATATGATAATTTTATTTTATTATTTTCTTTTAATTACGTATTAAGTAAATTAATACATTAGCAATGTATAATAAAAATGGAATTATGTAAAAAAGTTATTACATTCATTGTTTACGATAGAGATAAATTTTTAAACATTTATATACAGATATTGTTTAATTAAAAATAATAATAAATGAAACTAGAACTAATACCACCTCTATATCTTTCCTTTCTAGCTAAGTTCTACGTAGGTAGCCAGGTAGGTACCTTTCGGTCATTTGCTACCTCATTTCCGGGGCCAATTACTGTGTATGATTGCAGGTAATTGTCGTGCCGGGACTACACTTTACCTAACAAATTACTCGCACACACACAGACACACATATATATATATCTATGAAAACCTTCTTAGGAGAGTGCCCGCCATACCGACCAAAGCCAAACTAATAATAATGCTACTAAATTTGTTTTACATAATCGTTTCTAATTTTATAAGTGAGCAATCCATAATTTGATAATAATTTTCATTCATCAAGCACAAATACACACATAAACATATTAATACTTAAACATAAACACGCACAAACACTTGCTGGAATAGAAAGATTTTTTTTCTTTTATTTAAAAAAAGTTACGACGGAACACTAAGTATAGAAATGTTTGTCTACTCTTCAAATAACACCGCATCTAATTGATCTTAAGATAGCCTTTATTTGTCGACCAAAAATACGATCAATAGATCTATGAAAAGACATTTGCAATAGGATTTTCTAAAAATACAAAAAAAAAGGCCTAAATCTTGTTTAATGAGAAAACCCAACTTCTCCCCGCCTACCTCTTTTGAGGCAATTGTTCCAAGAATTGACCAATTCTTTGTATTTCTTCTCTAAAAGTCTAAAGTGAACAATCTTAAATATGCCCTGCTGCAACTCTAAATAGTGGGTGAATGTAGAGAAGACTTGATGGCCTTACTCAGAGGATTAGGGTAGAGCTCTTTTAGATACCCGGTTATGCGAGCATAAAGGGTTATAGACCGCGGACGAGTTGTCCAAGGTGAGAACCGCTTTTATGGTTTTGTGGTTCTTAGCCAGCAGTAGCCGCCTCTATGCAATTTAGCGATAGAGAAATTAAACAATGGAGGAAGTGGCAATTGGAGAAGCATTGGAGGGACACGAAGGGGTATCTCCAGGCTAAAAGATTTATAGAAGCTATAAGACAGGAGGACTTGAAGTATCTTATTTTCCTGAGTAGTATACAATTGAGAGTTCTGTTAGATGTATTGGACTGGACACGCTTGAATAGCCAGTGTTTACACAAAATAGGCAGGTCGTCTAATCCTTTGTGGCAGAATTACAAAGGACAATGGAGTCAGAGAAAGGTGTATCACAACCTAGGTCAGCGTCCCCGTTTTGCATATTTGGCAGGGCGACACTTTCAATGGTATACTTGAGAGAGTTTGAGTTTAAGGATATCTTAAGATATTGTAGTCAGGTCGGCAGATTGTTAGGGGAGGCTTCTTAGGAGTAGAAGTTTTTTCGGAGCTATAAGAGCCATATTGGCTTAGAGTACTCTTCATTAATAATAATTACAATTCTAAAGTGATAAACTTTCATTAAACTTGGAATTTTTACTGAACGTTGGCCTTAAATAACGTTGGTAACGGTATAAATGAAGGTGATGTCATGCTGACGAGCCTATTTTATTTGCTGTTAAGCCATGGGGGAATCTAAACGTAACATATAGATTAAACCGACGCCTCTATCAACCCCCAACAAAACTTGAATATCTTGAAGTAAACTAACTGAAACCTCGGCCGCCATAAATGACCAAACCCGGTGTCAGTCGGCGATTATTTATTGGGAGATTATTTATTGGGACACAAACTTTCTTTGCAATTTAGTTCTGGTTTTCGCTACCATATCCCCCCACTGTGGTTCCCAATTTTTCTCATTCAAAAAACTGTGTGTCTCCTAAGAGTATCGAGAGCCCTAATGGCTTGGTGAAATGCGGAGGCATGAAAACGACTATTTGAGTTAAGTGAAAAGTCAAGTCACATTTTCTCTAAAATAAGATTTTCCACAAAATGTTTAAATAAAATAGAAATCAAATTTTAAAAAATTCTTTAGAGCTGTTTTTTTAAGAAAATCTAAAAAAAAAAAAAAAAATCAAGAAAAAGCAATTCATTAAATCCGCAAGTCAATTTAAAGAAAATTTTAATTTCGGAAATACTGTACAAAATTAATTTTTCAATTAGGAATTCTTAGCACTAAGCACTGGAAATCAAAGAAAATATTGCAGTCTTATTGCTGAAGAAAAGATTTTCATTTATTTTCTTACACAAAATTTCAGGGTCCGTCAAAGCCTACATATAATGAAGTTTTATATTACATAGACTTTAAAACTGTAAATTGTACCCGAAATGAGACTTTAGGGAGATATTAATAACTTGATGAATCCCTGGAAATTCCGAACCCCTGAAATCAACGGAAAATCTGTTTTTTCCCAGAATAATGTTTCAAATGAAAGTGATTGGCCTATATGTAGTTTAATGGGTGTGTCAGAGATGTTTTCCGTGATAGCCTGCTTCTTTTTGTGCTCATCAACCGGTTTCGGGCGTTCGCCCATCATCAGGATGCTTTTTGTCAAACAGTGTGATAACATAAATTTGCACAGAGCAAATTTAGTTGATACACTCTCCTTCATCTCTGCATGTTTGTCAGAGGTCAGGTTTGAGAATCCACGACTCTAATACGAAAGAGATAAGGGGGTTGCTGATACCTCATGAACCGTAAGCATAGGGAAGCATGCGACTGCAATGAAACCTTAGCACAGGGTAACCTTCCTTTATCCCTCACGTCTTTTTTCCCAGGTAACCTCATTATGCATCGACCGCAGCCATTATGCAATTCATGTTACTTTTAATGATCGAGTCCTAGCAATTAGGAATCAACCGGCTCAATGGGAGTTGTGAGAAGTGAGCGCTAACTCTGCAAGTGTAACCTACACGTTCATACCTAACGATGCCATAATGAACTGTGAGAGACTTATTTTGCTGTCTTCTACAATTTCGCAGATCCTTTTTTATATTCACACTCCAGTACACTTGTAATTTCTCCGGTAAGAGCAAGAATTATTGACTTACGGTCGATAAAAATGACGAGATATAAGTTGTCATGCCTTTGAAGCAGCTTCGCGAAGTGCCTAGCAAGCATTACTGCCATCAGCTTATCGTCGTGATTGCCGCTACCTCTAGGTAGAAGCCCACTTAAATTTAAAATGTTGACAATAAACTCCAGACACCAGGCAGGTTGCCGTATATTACGATAATTTGAGACGATCCCAATACTTATCATCTTACAGCATTATGGGAAAGTAATAACATTTATATAACGGGTTGTTGTAGGTTTAGTAATCTGAAATATTATTATACACTTATAAATATATGTAAATTAAAAGAATCTATAAGCAATAATAATGTTAATTAATGAAAAGATAACTCCGGTAAACAAAATGGTAAGATATTTCATTATATATTTATAACACTATAAATCATTTTTTTAATAGTTATTATTATTAAAAAATTAAACTAGAATTGAAAAAAAAAAAAGGAGATAGTTTCTTAATTTTTAACAACAGATTATTTAAACTTTTCTGGGGGGGGGGGTTAATTTGTTAGAAAAATTTTATAATTATTTTCTAGAAAGAAAAAGAACAAAAACAAAAGAAAAAATGACAAGCGAAAAAAAAATGGGATTTTCTGCTGGACTATAAATAGCATCCAGTGCATTAATTTATGTAAATTGGAAAAGAAAGAAAAAAAATTAGTTAATATGCGCATGTGCGTTAGATAATTAGAGTTTTTTTTTTCTTTTAATATCTTCTATATTATATATATAGATTATATAGTTAAATATGGAAGAAGGGGGACATACCAATGTTAAACAGTTATTTTAAGGTGTTATAATATAATTATCTAATTGGTAATTAAAAAATCAGCTCCCACGAAATAATCTTTTTGTCGGCACCTCGGCCCACATGTAAATTGCCTACTGAATATTTACACACTTTCTTATTTTCTTCCATTTTTTTTTTTTTGTGTAGATACCAATTGGTTAACATTATTTCTTAAAATTTACTTTCTTGCAAATCGCATTCTAAGTGAAAAAATATTTGGTGTGAACCATTCATACGACTTCCTGTGACTCGAACTTACATAGTTATATTTGATAAATTTTATTTTAACTTATAATTCTATTTAAAATTACTTTTTTGGAGGAAAGCATAACCTTACCCCCCCCCCTTTTCCGGAGAAATATATCAAATAAAAGTTGTAGCTCTGTATATGTGTAGTTTAAAGAAAAATCGTTGGAGCTGTTTTCGAGAGAAAATCGCAAGAAAACTTGAGTTTTAACGGTTGACAAATTTTGACCAAAACCTTATTGTCAAGTTTCCTGGTGAAACTTAAACGAAAATCAAGTTTAATGTTTTTTAAAAATTTTCCATTTTCACACACACGAACATATTAAATAACAATTTCTAAAAACCACTTTTTCGAACTCAGGGGACCTCAAAACATGTATTTCATGTAAAAACTCAATTTGGAAAATTTGACACGATACTGACACTGCAATATACTCTTACAGTACAGTAAGAGAAAGTAATAATGCCGTTTTTTTTTTTCATTTAATTTCGAAATGCCTGTCTCAAGATTCCCCGAAAATGATAAAATATGATTAAACAATAGTCTTGCTTTAGTTTCTGTAAGATAACTCATGGAAAGAACCGCTTAAGCCCCATGCAAGCCGTAGGGTTTACAGAGTTTATGTAGCGCCGGTTGGCCGGATACTAAAGGTTTAAGAAAGTATGAGCCGCGTACTGTCTGGTCGTTTGTGCAACATTTGTCTTTCCATTGCGAGCACCTAACTGGCAAGAGATTACACAGCTGGGAGCTGAATCGTCCTCGGCGACCAGCCAGACGGGAGAACCTTTGTATGAGAACTGGACTTGCGCGAATATGCGCTATCTTAGTTAATTCACAATAGATTTTGTGGGTCAGGGTGAGTGAAGCGAATAACACCACTTCCTGTCTTTCTGATTATTTTTGCGGGTGATCGCAGGTGTTTATCGCAAGGGAACATGTAACGATTAATGCTCTATTCTTCTTGTTTCGGAAACCTACGAAGTACCTAAATTTTAGACCAATCCACGGATGGCTGTATACTGTCAGTGAAGGATGGTAATGGCTGAAATGAAATCTCATTACTACATATGAACCACAATTTATATTTGAGGTAAATTTAGTAAGAAGATAATTTAAAAAGGAGAAAATGAGAATTGCTGAACGAAGAGCGGTGCGGGAATTCTACTTGGTTTAGTTGGTTAGAAGTATTGCCTATCTCTTACGATTCTCGTATAGGTGGAGCTTCTTGATAAATTCTATAAGACTAGAAGTCTGAAAACTTAAGAATTATGATTTATTATAAGCACTATGTATATTATTATAAGAATTCTAGTTGTCTGAAAACGGCTCTTCTTGTTTATCTATAAATGTCAACTGATATATCTTGAAAGATATTTTGATGTCTCTCTTGTTACTTGTGTGCTTATTCATTGAAGATTGACTTGTGCAAAGAGTTTAGCGCTTAGTTTGGGCGAAGCTTGTTGTTTGGACGTAATAGATGCGGTCAGATGTGAAATACATGCCATCAGCAGCAGCGCAGTCGTGCGGTAGATGTTGACACATGGAGGGAGACGTTAGCACGGTTGTAATGAAAATTCACGTATTTCTAGGTATCATCAAATTGAGGAGCATTTCACGCATGGATCAACAATTTCGATATATTAATTTAATTATTTTCCAAACATTCATGTACACAAGATAATATTCTTTAATTGACAGAACATCGTAAATTACCTAAAACAACCGTTACCAAGTTAGTAAAAAAAAAAACACTCTAAATATGCCATTAAGCACATAAATAAATAATGACCCACATGAATGTGAGCCTTTTTTTTCTCCCATTTTTTTTTTTAATTTATTTTTGATTTATATAAATAATTTATTTGTTGAATCAATTAAATACTTTCAATATTGCTCAATTTTTTCTTTAAATCTTTAATGTTTTTATTAATTCAATTATCAATTTTCAATGTCCTTCAAATTGATTGTTTAATAAATCAAAAATATAAAATTAAAACTTTTTAAACAATTTGACATTTAGGTATTGTTTTTTTGTTTATTTCTTTTATAATTAATGTTTGGTGGTTCATTATCATTATCTTTGCCTTATTCTAAAAAAGTTATTCTAACTAATGTTCCATTTTTATTAGGTTGATTAAATAACGGTTATAAAGTTCTATTGAAACGTCGCCGCAGTTAAGTTGAATGATTACCGCTCCTTCCTTGGAATTCTGCATCTGTAATGGTAGAACGACAGAGGTAGAGAGTCTGAAAGCTAGTGAATTGTTGATGAACTCGGTTTTACTGAGAATAGTTACCAGAGAGTGGAGTGACCGAGCTAAGAGTTATGATGATTGTTGGCAGGGTGATGAATGTAGAATGATATAGCGTGGTTGTCGTGTGTCGCTTGAAGAGTGATGTGAGTAGAAAGCTAGTTTGTACTAGGTTTGTGGGTGAGTCACTTTTATATCTGTCTATCGAAGTTGAAGACCATTTGCCAATACATTGTAGCAGGCGTGACAGAGCAAATAATACAATAGTTAACGTGCGCTTGAAGGCTGAATGGTGGCGCCTTGAGCAGTTACTAATAGAACTATTGACTTGAGTTTTGGTGTGACGAATTCGTATGTCGAACGATTCCATTACAGATTCTCAACTTGGGGATTCTGACAGTAACGGCCCAGTAATAATAATAAAAATAATAATAGAGTTAAACTATTATTGGATCTATATAAAGAATTTTAGAAATAGCTTAGAAGACAATGGACAATGTTCGTCTGCCATAGAGCATAAAAACTCTGTTATGGCAGACGATTTTCTTAGTTCTTAAAAACAAATTTTCTTCACACATTTAATTTTTACTAAATACTTAGTGGCCTTTATATTGTACAGTTGGCAGAGTCTGCAATTGCAATGATTGGCACTTGAGGTGGTAGTGTAACGTCTCAGCTTCCTCTGAACTGGCTAACATAAATTTCTTAAAGAAAAACAGATACGTTCCATATAGGAGTGACAGTTCTTCAGATGAGTACTCAGCATAATAAGTTTAAAGATATCAACAGCTATCGAGGAAATTGCGGAAACTGTTATATCTGTTCATAAAGTAAGCATTTTCGGTCGAAGCTATTTTCTTTAAACTCAGAATTTTATCAGTATATTTAATGAAAAACACTTGAGTTTCCGGGTTGGAGACCACGCAGTAGTTTGCTAGAAACCGACGTTTCGCCCATACTGCAATGAATCTCTTCAGCGGCGATACACCTTGAAAGCTAATGGAACAATGAACCTTGGTACAGAAGGCTCCTTCCTCCGCAGGTGGAGGAGCAATTTTGAAGAGAATGTACAAAACCGAATCCATTCCGTTCCTGGAAGAGATAATAGAGCTCCTTTGTAGGGTTGTTAACTGTGTTAATCAGTAAAAGGGTAGAAATACATAGGTGGAAGTGAGAAACTGGTGTTTTGCTTGTGGGTAAGCTCATTCGAAATAGTTGTGTACATTTTTCTCACTTATAGGTTCTAGTGTAAGTGTGAGTATTGCATGTTTAGCTGATGGAAGTGCATCATTGAAAAAGATGGCTAGTCTTCTAGCTCGGAGTAAGACCAAAGCCATGCGAACGCCAGCCACGGATATAAAATAACAAGTCAGGAATAAAACGTAAGGAAAAAGTTAATTGTTTTGAAAAACAGATTATAATTCTTACAAAAAATTTAACACGCATGGCTCATTTTTCTGTTAGTAATTGTTTATACAAAACTGCTCATTACAAACTGACATACATTATTACTGATTTTGTTGAAAATGAATTTTGAGGTCCGGTCACAAAAAAAAACTCTTTTCAAATTTTCACCAACGTTTCGGCAAATTATTGCCTTCTTCAGGGTAAAAATTTCCTTTTTGAATTTCTTAAAAACTATAGTTTAACTGTGATATACTATCATCAAGTGTTGATAACATCCATTTTATAACATCAAATGCAGAGGTCGTAATGAACACCAAACCATTATTACTGATGAAATGCAAATCACATCTATATATCATAAGGGAAGGGATGAGCTCAATGTAGCGCTCTGGTCTAGCAACGCAGAGATCCCGGGTTCGAATCCAGCATGCTGGCCTTAGATTTTCTCTTCCTAGAGCCTCTACAGCTCACAGCCCTATGATAGGCAGTGTTGCCTGCAAACAGAGACAGCATTGTTGCCTGTAGCTAAAGCTCGGAAGCCGGCAGTGCACTGAGAAAACTCCGAGGTGCACAATAGAGTTTTCAAGTCGCAGTGCACTCACCATCCCCTTAAAAAAAATCGTAATATAAGTAAATTAGTAACCCTAAAAAGAAATAATATATTTAGCTAAATGAACTGAACAAAATTGCTAACTTCTTTCTCTACGTTTTTTTTTTATGTTAATGTTGACTAGTTTTTGCGCAAGCTTAAAAATCGAATTGGTCACTGTATTTATAGTTAGTTATTACAGTGTTAACTACCATTTTCAGTAGAGAATAGATTTAGAAAGATCTGTGTAGTTCTCTCCCCCCCCCCATAGCACGATCAAATTAAACAACCACTCGGCCGTGGTTTAAACTAAATGTAACTAACTAATCATATAACTACATTAGTTATGGTATTACATTATAAATTATACGATGCTGTTTTACTAATTTATTATTTATTAACTAAAATTTATATTTCTCTTTATTTTTAATTAATTCTACGGATTTAATTAATTCGTATTCTGTATTGTGGAAAAGTTATCTGTACTTTTTTTAATAAATAAAATATTAAATAAAATAAAGGTATTAGTTTAATAAATTAATCTTTTATTATCTGAAATTTCTTTTGCTCAGCGCCGCACATATCTATGAAGTCTTGAGTTCAGCAAAGATTTTTGACATTAATGATTCACATGGACCGTAAATAAAACATATCTGGTATGAAACATACACACGGACTTTCTTTTATTACGATTTTTATATTGTAATTATTACTGGACTAATTTCCTTTGAAAGTTAGATTTTTTTTATTAAAATTAACTGGTTTGAATATATGTAACTATAGTGGGGAGAATGAATCTAAATTAAAAATGACTTGAGAAAAGCGTGATCGTTCAGAAATTCTCCAATATTTATTATTCGGACAAATTTTTCAAACAGACTTGATTGGTTATATATATATATATAACCAATCAAGTCTGTTTGAAAATTTTGTCCGAATTATAAATAATATATAATGTATAATATATATAAATATAAATATATATATACATTCTATCTCTAATTGTACAAAATTCAAATAAAATTCGGTAATCCTTATCAAAAAAAATCTCGGAAAACCGAAAAAAAAAACATTCCGTGAACTCGCACTTTCAGTTAAACCAATTTTCTTTAAACTCGGAATCCTGGATATGTATATACGGAAATGGTACTACTGATGAATGCCTAATAAATTCAAGCACCACCCCAAAACCCTAGAATGAATTTTCGCGGAAAAAGTATTTCAAATAAAACTTTATTGCTCTGTAGTAGTTGATATAACAAGTTTAAAAAAAAAAAAAAAAAAAACCATTCAGTAAGGCGGTTATTTTCCGGGTGACCTACTTTGAGAGAAAAACTTATTGTATGGTCTCCAAGTAGTAATTAAAACGAAATTTTCTTGAAAATTTTGCAAATGTCCGTTTTGGAGTTTTTATGCTGACACCCCCATACACACACATATATACATACCTATTTCTAAAACTGCTTTTGCACACTCAAAGTACCACAAAACTTGTATTTCCGGTGAAAACTAGATATAGGAAATTAGACACATTTGCTAATACTTCCTCTTAACAGTAATAATAGAAAATAAAATAAAAATACATATATTTATTGACATCTTATAATTTCATTATTCTTTTTTCTTTTTTTGCATTTAAATATTTATCTATAAACAGGTCTAAATGCCACTGATTGCCCAATGCCATTATTCAGATTAAAGGAGCGATTATTCTCGGTAAAAGGAGGAGAATTTCAGTCGAATCAAATTTTTGAAATTAAGTTTTCTAATAAAAAATACTTACATGAGGTAAGGACCCCCCCTAAATACTTTTAAAATGTCTTTAAAAGGAAAAAATTTAATGTAACGTATAATATGTGTGTGTATTTTGTTTGTCAGGGTCTGGGTGTGTTTGTTTGTGTATATATAATCAACAGAATCACTTAAAAAAGATGAAACAATGGAACTTCAATCTTCAATTCGATGGGACTCGACTTTTTCTTTTTTTTTTTTTTTTTTTGGTGTTCGCGAATTTATTGCATTTTTTCACCTGAAAAAATTTATTTTATAAGGATCTATGGGACCTATATAGGACCAATATAGGTTTACCTAAAAAAACTATCCAAACAGCATTTTTGGAGCTTTGGCGCTTGTTGGTAGCGCTTTCTGGTCAATAATCTAGTCAAATTCAGATAGCAACTTTGTCATGAAGACCGGCAAGAATAATATACGATTTGGTTTTTTATTGATCTAAATAGTAAAGTAAGTAATGCTTACTTTTACAGGCGGGCTTAACGTCCATCTACCGAATTAGATGTCGTGGACGAGGTCGGAAGCACCTACTTTACTATTAACATTTTTTAAACGAATATAAGATTTAGCCCGCTATACGCGTGTCTCGAACTGGAGGACCTCCCACTTAAAAATCCATGCTCTAACCACTACACCAACATCCGCCCCATTAATCTAAATATTCTCATTAAATAATTATAATTATTTTCTAATTATAATATTGTAATATTTAGAGTCAAATAAGGTCGTATTGAATGTTTCGCATCGGTTTATTTATTTTTACTTTCTTTTGTAATATTACAGTAACTGTGGAATACTGAATTGAAAATGAAAGCAAATGTATGGCGAAAAACTTTCTCAAATTAAATTAATCGAAGAAATAAATCGATCATGCATTGAACATAGTTCAAGGATATAATGACAAACAATCACCACATTCTAATAATATATAAAATGTCATTTTGAACAAGTGTTCTAATTTTGAAACATTAAATAATTTACTTTATTATACCATGAAAATAATTATTAATTCTGTTCAGACATTGCTTCATGTTTTGTTTTTTAACATTTTTTTTTTTTAATGTTGAGGATAATTATAAAGAGATTAGATTGTTAGGGATATTAATATAATATTTCGTTAAAAAAAGAAGAAAAAAAGTCAATTTTATTAATATTAACTAATGAATCACCATCACAGACGTATTCTTTATCCTTTTATGAGAAACACTGAGAGAAACTGTTGGGTGGGAAGTCTCTGTACATACACAGCCGAGCTACCAATTGGTAGTTGGACGTTAAGCCCGCCTGAAAAAAATAGGCATTACTTTACTTTACAGCCGAGCCCCGTACAAGGGAACAGTTTTTACAATAGTTTACGGCCAGTTTACAACCAGTCAGCAAACTTCTAATATCTTTTTCATCTTTATATATCTCTTGCTACCTAATTTCTGTTATACTTGTAGTCCTAGCAGTTTTGTTTTCTATCATCATACGGTGTTCGTATTCTAGTTTATTTCTCTAAAACCCAGTCACTCTAATTCTCTCTCCTTCTCATATCCGATGATGTAATAGGATCCGAAGAGCAGAGAGAAACACAAAATTGACAATCTTGTTACTTGCTATTTAGGTCAGACTAGAGTGAGAGACTCGGTATATATACAGCCGAGCTAGCCCTATAAGAGAACAGTTTTTACAAGGTTACGGCCAGTTAACAACCAGTCAGCAACCTTCTACTACCTTTCTCATCACTCAATCTATATCTCTCGCTACCCAATTTCTATTATACGAGTAAAGACCTTGCAGATGATGTGTGTTCTCTCATTAAATAGTGTTCAGCATTTATTCTGTTTGTTTCATCTCAAAACCCATTCTCTCTAATTCTGTCTCTCCTTCTCACATCCATTATAATTGGCTGCGGATACCAGGCATTATTTCGCATTAACTTCTCTGTTAAAGTCACAGTCACTGTCTAGCTCGAAATATATACAACCTGCCAATTAGGCCAATTGTTACTTATGCTATTGAGACATGGGTGATACGGAAACGGTAGAGAGGATGCTGAATACATAGAAACGGAAAGTGTTTAGGAGAATGTCTGGTCCTTTCCCTTTTCGAAAGGGAAAGATGGAGATGCAGGACCAATAGACAGCTTAGCATTTGTGTCTCTGAACCTGATCCAGTGGCCTTTATAAAAAAAAGGGCAGATTGCGTCAGTTAGGTTATATCCAAAGGATGGTGAGAGAGAGGAGGCCGCTAAGCGAGCCTTATAGGGACATCCAGGAGGTAGTCGCCTTCAAGGAAGGCCACGAATAAGGTGGCTTGATAATGTGGACAGCGATTTAACAACCTTGCAGGTGAGGGCTGATGCAGAAAGGCAGAGAATAGAAAGGTATGGTCAGAGATTGTGGACTATGGTCCTTCAAGGGCCGTAGTACTAAAAAAATAAAAAGAGAAAAAAACAAGAGACGTTTTGTATAAAGAATACGGTTCAAAACACACACACACACACACATACAAAATGTATAATTTTCGTCAATTTTATCTATTACAAAAATTTTTTCAATCAACAAAAGTAAATAATGAACAAGGAAGTAGCATAACTAATATACGATCCAAATACCTATGTTTCCCACGTTTTACCACCAGTTTATAAAAAAAAAACACCAAAAAATGCATCTATGCAAAGTTTGTGAAAAACTATATTTTACATGTTCTAACAACCATGTGTCAAGAAGGATAAAACTGCCCAGTTTATTAAAAAGTGCACTTTTCTGGGAAAAAAAAAATTTGATTTTCGGGAAATCTAAGGAATCAACAAGTTAAAATTTCCAATGTTATTTTGTGTATGTACAATATTATTGGCACTATCTATTGAATTGCAATGTAATCATTCAACTACTACCATTCTTTGGTAGCCAGCCACATGTCGCCTTCACCATTTCTATATTTATGTTATAAAAGAAAATATGTCAATTTTATGACTGTATCACGTGCAGTAAGAGAAGTGGTATGAGTTATTCACACCAGATTGTTTACTTCACATTCTTTACTTCCTTGAAATATTTTACGCCACCACCAAATATTTGTATATATATCTACATATCTGGTATTTTATCCGTTGTAGCATGTATATTTCTTTTGTTCCTGTCCGGTTTCGAATTTCCATCCACCGTCAGAGCAAATTCACCAAGTTCGTGTAGACAGTTCACTTCAACGCAATGTTTCTTGTGTAAGTGTGACAGAAATACTGCGTTGAAGTGAACTCTACACGAACTTGGTGAATTTGCTCTGACGATGGATGAAAATCCGAAACCGGTCAGGAACAAAAGTAATATGCATGCTATTACGGTTAAAATATCAGATGTTATCCAGTATTGCGAACCTATCCACATATTCAATATATATATCTAATAATCAAGCAGAAGCTCTATATATATATATATATTGTGTCATTACATTTTATCATTAACATTTCCCGACAACGGATCCACAGTTATTTAATTAAAGTATATCTTAAGTAAATAGAATTTCAAAAGATGCTTAATGTTTACGATAAGAAAAAAACTAAGATATTACCATCAAAATACCCTCCACCCCTTCTAAAAAAAGACAGTAGAACTTTCTTTACAAACTATTTTAGTTTGATAGTTAATTGATAATGTTAGTCCTATACAAGATGGTATTACCGCGTAAACTAGAACCGCTAGCAGTAACACTAATGGAAGTTAGTAGCCCCCCTCCCTAAAGTTAGTTCCTTAATTCACTTAACTACTACCGGACAAGAACTTACCAATTCTAAACTACCACCATATTCTATTTCTTTTTAATTTATTTTTTATTTTTAATTTCATTTATACTATTTCATATACACTACTTTATTTATTTCTGAATAATTAACATATTAATTATTGTATAACATTGTTATATTTATCTATTTAATATTTTAATAATCTAGATTTATGTTAATATTATGTAAATATATAAAATAATGGTAATTTTCAACAGCTTGTATTTACTAAAAACTTAATCCAGAAAATTATAAATAAATTTGCATCTAACAGGTATCGATTAAAAAAAAAGATTAAAGATATCTGGTGTGAAACACACACACACTCACGTACACACGACTTTCTCTTACTCCTTGTTAATACAATTATATTATTCAAAATGGTAAAATACCTTTAAACTTCAAATTTCGCTCTTAACATAAATAAATGTAAAGGTGTAAAAACAAGTGATTAAATATTTAATTCAATTAAAATTATGAATAATTCTATATGGAAAAACAGGTCGGAAATCTTTTTATGTAAATCCTAAATAATATATAACTTTCATTAGCTGAAATGCAGTAATACTTACTAGGAAGTAATCAAAATGTATTAAGAGACGGAACGCCCTTGAAATTGGCCAAAACTTCATTTACACGATTTAGTTTGAGTGTTTTGCATGATTACTTAGCGATGTACATTAGTAAATAGTCATTTACAGCTAATTGATCTTCAGGGTCGTCATTGTCCATACATATACCGTTTGTTTAATTGCTTCTTACGTACATTACAAATTAATTGCCATTAATTTCCGTATAAAAAAATATTTAAGTATGTCTTTTTTTCAATTTAGTACATCTTGAAGAAGTATTACATCTAAAAATTCTTTTCCTTATTTGACTTGAAGCCGGTTTTTATTACAATTTCTTAATTGAACCTCCGGACGGAAGCGAATTGCAAACATTATTGCTCATAATAATATGCTGTATTGTTCTAAATATAAACTCCAACTCATATACAAATACCGGGTACTATAGAATATAGTTATAAAAAAAATCTGCAGATTTTTTTATCGGGTATAACTTGTAAGTCATAGATAATTAAAAATAACTTAGTATCTTGCGATTGCAAACTTCGAATGTCCAAATAAGAGTTCGCGTAGATGGACAAAAGAAATGTTCTCAATTGAGTCAAGAATACTGTTCTTGCTATCCAAAGAGCTATTTTGGAGAATATCACAACTATTTAGGAAACCGATATACTCTCATTTCCTACGATAACTCACTTAATTTCTCTTTCTTATTCAAGTAGCTCATTTAATAGCCCTTGAAGCCGGGATTTTTACAATTTCTAAACTGAATCTCCAGACGGAAGCGAATAGCAAACATTTTGGAGATAGTTGAACCGAAATTTTATTGAAATTCTTAGAAAAAATGTTGGAACTACTTAAACGGAACATCAAGTTTGAATTTCCTGTGAATATTTTACTTTCTCTGTCTCCTCGTAGAAAACCAGGAAGTACTGCGATCGTTCGATCGAAATTGAGTTTTCCCCGGAAATACATGAGATCCCGGAGTACGGAAAAGTTGCTTTTAGCGAATGGTCTGCGATGCGTGTAAGTGAGAGAGCAAACAAAATAACTCGAGACATGAAGTTTTTGGGCAAAATCCATCAACCGGAAATGTTTTTCCCAGTTTTTTGAGATTTTCTCGAAAACGACTCCAGCTATTCTTTAATCTTTGTATACTATCTATATACATACATACCTATCACTTTTATTTGAAATATTTTCTCGAGAAAATTGTTGGGGGGAGGAGAGGTTCTGGAGGAATCTTTCCTCTAAAGAGCCATCTCAATATATGGTTCTGCCAACTATATAATACTAATATACATTAGAATCATTTATAGAATTACAAATTTGAAGAAAATCACTTTATAGCGGAAGGGCGACTTTATGGAATAGATTTATGAGTTCTTTGGGGGGAATTTGGTCGAAAATGGCATCAACATTTTGATCAAAAACTTGGAATCCTAACGGCCATACTATAAACATGTCACTTTTATTTGAAACACCCCCCCACCCCCAAATTGATTTTAGATATTTGTGAAGAATTTGTAGCTTTAAGGATCTCCCACACCTACGCGAAACGTTCGCTGCCGCGGTGGACACGGAACCGAATACATGGCGGTCTGTGCATGTATTCACACTGGGTGATGCGGATTCCGCTACGACTGCGGCAGTACAGCGTCGTTTCGCTCCAACGCCGCTTGCAGAGTTTTTTCCGCTGCCGCTATTGTTTCGCCGGTTGGGAATTGTTGAAAAAATGGTGGAATTCCACGGAGAAGCTGATCGAAACAGTGAAAAACTATCCCATAATTTATGATTTTGATCTTGTCTTTTATGATTTTGTCAAAACAGTTTGGCACCATTCTAAATAAATATAAAATCTCTTCTCATCTACACGTAACTGAGGCATTAAAGTGTGATACTTGCCACATCTAATTAGGAAGTTCATTAATTTCATGAATCCATTTCCTCTTCTTTTTTCTTCTGAAATAAAAAAGTGGCAGTAATGTTATTATTATAAAAATGTTATATACCCACAGCAAGTGCCAATAAAACAGAGCTTCTTCTTCATCAGAATCAGACGAAGACATTATAACACGTTTTTCCGATAAATATGATTAAAAAATAATTTTTGGTAGAATGTCGAAACAATCACTAAGGAAATCCAATATGGAAAGATCCAATATTCGCTGCCGAGTCGGTGTGGGCAAACATGTTCCGCTACCACAACGACAGAAAATTTTCCGCAGCAGAAAGTTCACATCCGCCGCGCCAGCGAATGTTTCGCGTCGGTGTGGGGGATCCTTTATTTGTAGGACAAATGAATAAAATGAGTAGTTTAAAGGAAGTTTGTCATTTTATTATAATTATTTTAAACACGACTTTATTGCTGCCACGGAAAATGTCTCTGATTCAATTGAATATTCTATTTAGAAAAGTCCAATCTACAAGACGAGTGATCCGAGCATATACGAGTTAAACTGATGTGGGGTTTCTTTTTTTTTTTTATTTCTCGAACGCGAGTTGTTAGTAAATTTCGCTTGAGACAATTAAATATTAAGAGCACAATATTAAGTTTACAACAGGAAAAATGATGTCTTTGCATATTGCAGACAAACAAAATGATATAGTATTATACCCTGTGGGGGGAATGGAGGCGGCAGTGAGTATTAGGTAGATATATTTTTTTTTTTAACTGACTTTTGTACGATGATAGTGTCTCTATGGTTACCTTGTCCGCCCGTGCACCCCCTAATATTGTTCATATAATAACGAGAAAGCACCCCATCTCTCTCTCCCTCTCCTTTGGCCAGCCAAAAAAAATCTAGATCACATTGTATGTCACATTGTATATGAATTGTAAGCAATCATCTCTCGAGGGCGGACAAAAACATTCTGTCCACCGAAATGGAGAACATTTCTAATACAGACCTACATACACACATACTAATTATATTATCGCATGTTACACTAAATTAGTGAGTGACTGCCTCCACACACACACTCACACAAATACATTGGATAGATAATGAAATGTAACCATGTTTTATAACAATATTATTAAAATATGTTTGTGTTAGTGCGCCAAGGTTTCGGGATATTAGGCATGCCTATTAATTGAACCGGTAATGATATTTATTTTTATTTTATTTTATTTACCGTCCCTTTTATTATTATTATTATTATTTTCCATCCATTATTTACAAAAGTATAATGACTCCGGAAATGGGTCGTTAATGAGTCAGGAATCAGAATCAGAAATTATAGATTGCAGTTCTCCATTTAATTAATCAGAAAAATGTCTCCATTTCTAGTCAACGAATATCTAAAACGTTACCTGGGATTGCTTTTGAAAAATATGATGAATATGCAGAAACATTTTATTGTTGCATAGAACGATGACTTGCAGCCTTTTTAGAGGTACAGAATGTAGGTGCTGAGAAGCGAGGTAAAACACCAATTTTAATAGTCTAGAAAGTTTTATATTTTTACTTCCAAATATGATAAAAAGTCATTTCAAGAATTGGTAGATGTTTTCGTAAAGTATTTAAACCCTAAATCCTGAACCCTAGTTATACAGAGCAGACACAGCCTTTTCTGTGGAAAAAGAAGAGTCCATTTTTTATATATGACCGAGCTTAGAAACTAGCTTCAAGTTGTTGTTATTCGAATGATGTAACTACAAATTACTCTTACATCAAATTGTACAGGTATATTCGTTAGAGGCATACCTCCAAAATCTTGACCGGCTTTTTCAGGAGGACGATATCCCACTACACATTAAACCGTCAAACTTGCTCTCGCCTTGGAAACAGCGTGTAAGGGCGCTAGTGATATTAAATTCTCTGATCTGTACCAGCAATCTACAACATTTCAAAGAGATCCAATTTCAATATCAAATTATATACCAAAACCTGTTCAGATGGAAACAAATTTCGCCCACCAAACCCCAATCAGCTCACCGCCCTAGCAACAGGAAATACCTTCATTTGTATGCAATGTTGAGAAGATCATTTAGCTCCCCGATATAGCGCCAGAAAATTGCAGTGTGACTTCTGTGAAGGACATTTCCGAAAGATGTGCTTACAGATAAAACATTCAAGGAAAAAAAAATGCAGACTCTTTAACTTCTAATCAATTATGCAAAATCAATTTATTTTTTTTGGAATCTTCTAAGGTAACAGTAGCGTTAGGCTTTCCTTTAAAGTACCGCTTCAGTATAATTTTTGGTTTTACCATCTATTTTAGCAATAACTTCGCAAGCATTGATAGAATTCCAAATTTAGAATAAATCAGTTAATCGTAATAGTGCGATTTTACAGAACAGGTTTTTGAGTTTTTTGAAATTTTCTCGCTCGATTTTCTGCAACGATTTTGTTTAAACTTGGAATACTTATTGCGCAGATATAAACCGATCACTTTTATCAGAGACATTTTCCGTGATAGCCTGCGTAATTTTGTGGTTATCGACCGGGTTTCGGGCGTTCGCCCATCTTCAGGTTGCGTTTGTCAGACAGTGTGATACCACAGACTTGCACAGAGGAAATTCAGTTTACACTCTTGAGTGCACTAAAGAGTAGTATTATAGAGCAATAGTAGTATTAGTACACGCATCCTGAAGATGAGCGAACGCCCGAAACCACTAAATGAAGCAGGCTTTCACGGAAAATGTCTCTGATGCTTTCCAGCTCTGCGGAACCAACCACCACAACAACTATCACTTATGAGTAAAGTTAGATGCTTAAAGAAAATTAGGCAGGAGTAAGAGAAAGCCGTGTGAGTGTTTCACACCAGAGATTTTATAGAAACGCTTAAAGGAGAGAAAGGCACTCAAGTGATTCAACTTCGGCTAAGTTAATAAGTTTCATAATAAGGATGTGTGGAATGATAATCATAAAAGGATCCAAGAAATCTTATCTAATGGGTAGAGTTTATAGAAATCATATTATACTATCACATTGCTAATTAGAAATGAGTATTTCTTTAAGTTTTTCTACTTATTTACTTTGCAAAAATTCTAGCCAATTCGTTAATGATTAGATTTTTTTTTGTTAACTTAGAAAGTAGGAACTACTTAAGTCTTAAATCAGTTAATAATAGCTATATACAAACTTCATTAATGTTAGTAATCTTAGCAAAATTGTATAGTTAGCTCTAAGATAAAATTTTTATCTAATTTAGTTATGTAGTAATAGATTTAATCAACTACCAACTGGAAAATGGCTAAGTTTTCCACAATTATGTAAATATTTACGTCTTTCCATTTTAATAAATTAAAGTTAATTTTTCATTTCTTGAATATTGTTCAAAAAAGATATAAAACAAAGAAATTATTTTCAAGGTACTAAAAAATAAATTATTCCTTTAGTTTCACTTTTTTTTTAAGTGAATCTATTAGTTAAGTCTATTTATACATAAATCGTCCATAACAGAACCATGTAATTGGATTATATATATATATAATTTCTGAAAATACACATTACCTATACTTACAGTATGCATTGCCAATCTATTTCTTTACATAATTCGGGCTAGAGGTTAATATGGTTGGATTTCTCTAAATATAAATCTGTGTAAAAAGATTCCAGGGTACATGTATTTATTTATTTACTTCCTTTTATTTCAGTAAAAAAAAAAAAAAAAATTTGCAATCTTGTTAAATTTGTCACAAAATTGAATTGTCACTGGGAATACTTCTGGTTTTGAAACTCTACTCCCCCACACTCACACAGACAGTATGTGAAAAAAATATTTTTAATTTTTAGCGAATGACGTGTGAATGTTTTTGAGTGTACCTGTAACAAAATATCTCAAAAATGAATAAAAATCTGGTTGTGAATAATTCGCACGACTTTCTCAATTTCGATTTCACGACTACAATGTTGGATATATATATAAATGGAAATTAAATAGAACACTAAAGAACCTAGTAACCTTAGTGACCTTGAAAAATTGGACTTGCTTTCCATGCTTGGTAATGGAAAATACTGCAAAAAAGAAGTGGAAATGTACGGTGGTAAATGAACCGACTGGCTGACGTAAATGTATACATATATCAATATTGATAATTTATTTATAGGTAAACAATAATATGATACCCATTTAGGTGCAATAAAAAAACAGAAAAACTATTATTATATAAAAACGAAATACACAAAAAGCTACTTAAAAAAAAAAAAACTAAATAAAGATAATTAATAAGAAAATAATTATATATTATTAAAAGTTGTAGTTGCCCGCATATAGGGGTGCGAAATAGATCTCAAATGATGTAATACGTTCATTAAAAAAAAAATAAAAAAATTGCACTATAGTTTTTTATTATAAGAATAGTCCACGGTCAATTTTTTACTAAAGAAATAATTAAAAAAATAAATTATCAATTTCCAATGTAATTTTTAATGTATAAAAAAAAAAGAAATATGATGTCACGCAATCGAACTGCAATCGTCACACACTTCAAAATGAACAACCAATTTCCTTTGCAAAGGATGAGGGAAGGATTGCAGTTGACGGTTTTTTGGGATCGTGTCAAATTTTCGAAATTGAGTATTCACCAGAAATATATCCTTTGAGGTCTGCGGAGCACGACAAAAAAAAAAGGTTCTTAGCGAATGATGTGTGTGTGTGTGTGTGAGTGGCCAAATTATCTCAAAAACGGAAAATCGCATCAAGTTTAAACTTGGTATTCCGTATACGCAGCGCTACTATCGTATATGATTCAAAGTTTTCTTTAAACTTCGTGCACTTTCTATGCATATCCCTTTTATTTGTAACGTTTTTCTGGGAAAGTTGAATTTAATCGTTTCTTCCAGTAAAATATCACTTCAGTGTAATCTATGGTTTTACTACCTCCATAATTTAAGAAAACACTGTAACTATAACCATAATTATTAAAAGCACGGCTAGAATTCCAAATTTGAAAGATATCGGTTAACCGGAAGTGTGACTTTACAGAATAAATTTTTGGGATTTTTTTTAAGTTTTCTCAGAAACGGATGTAACGATTTTTTTTTTTTAACTTGGAATGGTTGCTGCACAAACGAAACGTATCACTTTTATGTGAAAAATCTCCCCTCCCCCAATTGTTTTTTGAAGTACTTAGGAATTTGTAACATAACATTTTGTATTTATTATTATTATTATTGTTATACAATTACTGAAGGCATTGGCGGACTAAGTATTCTCAGTACACAGCCGCCGTCGGCCAGTGTTCTCTCGACATACCTTATTTATCACAAACAAACACCAAAAAACTAAAAATTCTTTCATCATGTAAATTATCATGCTGAACTGTTGTCGAAATCAAACGTTCAGTTTGATTATTTATATATAGTAAAATTGAGAAATATTTTTTTTATTTTTATCCTTTGAGAATAACTATTAAATTTTCATTAACAATGTCTAAATAAAGCGTTAAAAAAGACAGAAAATATTATCAAAACGTTGGCTAGTGAACATTTAACGACCTTACTAAGGAGAAATTCCTATTCCTTGAGAAAGTTTTAGTTTAAATTGTGTTAAATAAAAGTTTGACGTTGAAATCGCTACTAAAGAAAACTTATATTATTTACAAAACTATCTTTCATTTATAGTAAATATCTATAGATTAAGTGCAAGAAGGCGAATAGATATACGTCTATTTAACAAGACAAGCATTTACTGCATGTTCACTTGAGTTAATTAGAATAGTCTCTCTAATGTGATATTACTATCAGTACACTTCCTTTTCCTATTGTCAATTAACAATTTAACTATACATTATACAAATGATAAATTACTATTTAAAACTATTACCAGTTTGAAATATACTTCCCTTGCACTTCTGTTCGAGAATTGTGAAATCTATGAACGTAGTAGAATTAGTAGGGAAATAGAAAGAGAAATGAAATTTACATATATCCACGACTTCCTCTCCACTGGGTCCATATAGCTACCCCAAGAAAAACAACAACAAACCAAGTCTAGAACAAGTATCTTAGCTTGGGTCTGACCCATCTAACAATAACCTTAAAGGGAAATAGCCTAGCAAAGGTCCTGAACCTATTTTCCTCACAACCCAAGCAATCTGCCATACGATGGTGTTTCCTTCTCTGTCTCCCAGACTCTTCAAAAAGGATCCGACATAAGCCTCATTACGTAGAGATGCCTCCTTAAACGACAATATCCAAGTAAGGGATGCCTGAGAGAGTTCCGTGAAAGACACAGCAACGTCTCCCTGAGATGCCCCCGATTAGCATCTTGGTCTGCGAGAACCAATTGCCTCATCCATAAGGATGGATGCAGTGAAGCTATTCACGACAGACATGTGCCAGAAGTCACGCCAACAGCAGGCTCGGGACGAATGAAAGGGAGAGAGGCGCCTAATTTGGCAAACCTATCCACCTCCTCATTCCCAAAAATTCCCATATGACCTGGTACCCAGACTAGAAGCACATTCTTCATAGAAAAAACCTCTTCCAATTTTTTAGAACATTCTAGCACCAACCTGGAAGTGAAGACCCCAGCTTGTCTGTTCCGACCAGATACAAACACCTTTTAACTTAGTGTTATGGACCCTCTCATGCAAAATCCAACAAAGATGACTTTTTCTTACTGCAATTCTCGCATATCTGATTGATTTACCTGAATATGAAAACATTGTAGACCACCAGGCTGCGCTTCTATAAATCCCCCCCCAAAATAATTTAACGCTCATTTTAGTGGTAAGCCTTAACTTAATTTTTGCCAGAAAAATATTTCAAATAGAAGTGATAGGTCTACGCATGTGTAGTTAACGTGCAAAGTTTAAAGAAAAATATTGGAGCTGTTTTCGGGTAAAAAAAATATCTTGAAAAAAATTAATAAAGTCGCATTTCATAGAAAGGGATTAGTGGGTTCAAAAGCGGGCGTTCCAAGTTCTAGTCCAGGCAGTACTGTTTTAGTACGCTTAGACTGTCTCTACAATTCCCTGGCAGTGCATTGAGATAGCTTCGGCGCCAATGACCATAGATGTTGACACGCCTTTAAATAAAAAAAGAAAAAAAAGAGGCATGGGAAAATAGAACTATTTAATTGATGTACATAATTGGGAATTAATTTATGTAAGCATGGTATGGGCTATACACAGGTGTACATCCCGCCAAGTGTACAGTTGATGACCTATACGGCACCCCATCAGTCTCTCTCTCTTACTCGTACACACACACGCCTACACACATAATATCTGTTAATTAGTTCAGGTGGTCACATTACTATACCAGTATCTACGTGTGCCTGGTAGTGTGTGTGTATGTGGATGGCTTTTTACCAAACAATGTTAACACGGAAATGTTTTTAGCAAAGACAATTAAAAAACGGAACTTCCACTTAAGTTTATATCCGGTGAGAAGGACCAAACAACAACACACATATAAATAATATGTCTTCCACGAATGTCATTGTCTTTTATTTATTTCAGTGCATGTTATTATGGTAATATAACTTAATAATAATGATAGTAACAGTATAAAATAAATAAAAAATTTAGATCAACAAGTTTATACTCTCAATACTTAATTATTATGACTATAACATTTAAGGATATAAACTAAACATTTACTTATTTCCTTTAGATAATATAAACAGCGATTATTTAAGTTGTAAAACTTCCGAATTTAATAAAAATTGGACAACTGGAATTGTAGTAAGTTTTAAACAAATTCCAAAAAGAATATCCGGTAAGAAAACTTACACGACTTTCTTTAAATGTAAGAGACTCACCCGATCAAATTGTCGAAATTTTTTTAAACAGAATTTTTACTCATGTTTAATTACACTTAACTCACTCCAGTTGATGGAAGCGCTTATCGAATGTAAAGTAATGTCCATTTCTGTTCTGGGCTTTACATTCCAACTTCTGGTCATGTGTCATGGGCGGTGGGTAGCAAGCCTACTTTTTCCTACAATTACTCATATTAAAATCGAAAACCAAGACCGGGAATCGAACCCAGCACCACAATACACCTACTTTGCTGTCGATGCCTCTAATCATTCAATTATCGAGGCGCCGTTTATCGAATATGTTAAATCATATGATAAAAAAAGCACCGAATTATCATTACAAAGGGTGATGGCTAAAATCTATGCTTCTTCCAGTTATCTCCCTAGAAGCAAATTAATCGCAAAAAATGTGTTACATTATAAAGAAAATCGTTAGAACCTTGTTCGTAAGATAAAAACCCTTCAATTGACGGATTTTGACTGTAACCTTCCTGTCAATAGTGGTGACGGTACTCTAACGAAATTTCAGTTTCCTGTTATTTTCCGTTCCTAAGATATTGTGTTCACACACATCATTCGCTAAAATTTTTTTTTTTTGGCTCTGATCACCAAATATTTGACGATTAGAAACACCTCCTCTTAAGAGAAAGTAAAAGTAAAAAAATTACTTCATAAAGAGGCGCATATATATTCATAAACTTCTGTTTATCATCTTTATTTTCCTTTTTGCATTTTAAATAATGATTTTTCCAAAGGAAACCTTGTTATTATTTCTAGAACAATTTTAAAAACAACAGAAGCCGCAGCAAATTGCTGGTGAAAGTAACTGTAAGAAATGTCCTTAATATATTTAATTTAAAAAAGTAGATTATTATTGTGTTAATTAGAGACTTTAATTTCTTTAGATTAAAAAAAAAAAGAAGAAAAATGGAAAATGTTACGTAGTAGGTGGGACAGAAAAATGGCATTTAGACAATAGTTTTTCTAGTTTCCCAACAAACCGACCGGCTGACAATATCATAGTAATAGTCGCACATGAAGTGTGTGGTAGTGGAGATGGCCACAAATGGATTATTGCGCGGCGTTCTCTGTAATTACTCATTATCTTTTTCATCACGCTCCGCTTGGTATTTCCACAGATAACCTCGTTCTTTTATTATTATTATCCTAGTATGACTGACTACCTTGCCGTCCACCCCACTCCTCAACTCCTCACCCAACTGTAAAGACAGACAATGTCTTCACTACTTGAGTTCTACCATTCTTCCTCACTGGCTACTTACTACTTGGTAAGAGTTCGTATTATATGGAAATTCTATGTAATATATATATATATATATGAAAATTCTATCGTCGTCATCAGTCATTCTATATAATATAGTCATTTTTTTCCCCGTTTTTAATTATTTATTTATTATTTTCTTTGCTTTTTATTTATTTTAACGATCTGTTTTCCAATTCTTATTATTATTTTTTCTTTCTGCTGTAAGAGGATGTGTCACGATCATTTATGAAATTGAAATTTCATCGGAAATTTCTGTCTTGACATGAAATTTCGTAAGGAAAATTTAGTTTTTAGAAAAGTGTGCCTCTGTATATATATTATATATATATATATGTGTGTGTGTGTGTGTGTGTGTGTGTGTGTGTATGTATGTATGTGTTTAGTCAGCTTAACTAATTTATTAACTCAATTTTTGTTTCACAGCCATGTATATAAGAGATAGTGTGTAAACAGCGTGTAATTGTTTGTGTGAGTGTGATGGGATTGTCAGTGTTAAATGTTGTTCGTGATGTTAAACTAGGGATATCCCGTAGGTACGCCAAGATCAGTGAGAAGTGGGTAGTCCTATACATATATTTACAATACATCCTAGTCTATACAATAGAAATAAGAATTAAATCGGAAGTGGACTTATTACTGAACAGTTTTGTTTTTTTCTGCGATTTTCTCGACAAATACACCGAAAGTTTCTTTGATCATGTATTCTATCTACACATACATCACTTTTGTTTGTGATGTATTACACAAGATTTTGGAAGGCAGGGAGTTCCAGGCAGGGTAGTTTAGGTTCTCCCAGCTATATAATACTGAATTCTACAAAATATTTAATTACAACTCTGAAGAAAAATTGTCAACAATAAGTAATGTAAAGTGCAGATATAGAAAAACGTATGAGTGTGTCATAACCACATTTGTTTATAATAATAGTAACACTAATATCTACAGTTAATTGAAATTATCTAAACAATATAAAACAAGTTTTTAAATTAAAATATCAAATCTGACTATTAAAACTTGAATTGATCTAGTTGACCAGTTGAACTTTAAAACTTGATTAGTTACATTACACTTTCCATTCTCTTCTATGTTTAAGGTTTTTCATTATATCGGTCCTTTACTGAGTGTACTTCTTTGGTTATTAAAGATATAAGCCTTAAATAAACTAAACTTAGAAAGAATTAAGCCTGGATGCAACAGTACAGTCAAAGACTGCCATAAAGAGCCAAAGACTGCCGGACGGTGATTTTATTGGGAGAGTGGGTAGGATTAATGCCTGATTGCCTTTGTGCATTCAGGGATCCGCTAAGCAACGTCGCAATTTTACATACAAGTGTAATTTAAACAACCAAGAGAAACAGCTCTAAAATAATTAAATAACTTTTAATGCAATGTACGGTATTACTATATTGTTATATAAATTACGTATTACATAAATGCGTTAATAGAATTCAGATTTTGAAGAAAATCGCTTAACCGGAAGTGCGCCTTTACTGAATAGGTAATTGAGCTTCTTGGATTTTTTTTTCTCATAAACGGCTCCAACGATTTTTCTTTACTTTCTCTAATTCCAAGTAAGAGAAATTTATTGCGACCATGTCAAATTTTCGAAAATTCTTGAAGTGTCCTAAATTCAAAAAAATGTTTTTAGCGAATATTTTGTGTGTGTGTGTGTGTGTGTGTGTGTGTGTGTGCATAATAAATTATCACAAAAACGGAAAAAAAAAAACAGGAAGCACAAACTTGGTATTCAGGCAAAATCTATCAACCAAAAGTTACGACTTTACGAATGGGTTTTTCAGTTTTTTTGTGTGGCGATTTTCTCGAAAACATCTCCAACGATTTTCTTTAAACTTCGTAATGCTTATCTATAGACATAAATACCTAGCACTTTTCTATAAAGCAAATTTCCAGGGGAAAATAGGATTTTCTTAAAGGGACACTGAAACATTAAGGTCACTAGGACATAAGGACAATAGGACACTGAACATTAAGCTTTCCTCTAATGTACTACTTCAATACAAAGTACGATTCTAATATCTATATAATATTAATAGACATTAGAATTTTAAAGAAAATTCGTCTTTTTATAAATATATTTGAAACATTTTTCCGGAAAAATTTATTTGAGACCGGAAGTTCTGGGAAAGCTAAATGTTTATCTCTAAATTGCACAACTATAGTTTGCAAAAACGCTTGGATATTAGTAGAAAATAAAAATAGTAGGATCAATGGTATATCATCTATATAGTAGTAGTTAATAATAGAGCCAGATCATCAGATAGATCTCTATATATACTGTATGGAATATTAGATATAGTAAACTATATACTTATTATTTAAAACTAATATAATATTATTATTATAATCTAGTATTTTGAATTAATAATATATATTATATATATTATTTATTGCAAATATTTCATTTATAATCATAAATTATCTATATAAATAATAATAACAGCAATAAATTTTTAATGAATATTTCTTGCCCCCCCCCACCACTCTATTAACAATAAATAATATGTTACGTACAACCGTTTTTCTATTAAAAATTGTAATAAAATAATAGAAATCTCTATGGGAGTAAACTGCAATCTCTTCCCATTGAGGAGGATCTCATCTCACAGACTTTTTTTTGTAAAAAAAAGACCTATTTATTATTATTATTATTATTATTATTATTATGACTAACATTTCTTGGGAGAAATAATAAAATAAATGAAGTGAAACTGTAATATAAAGAAAAGAATATAAAATTAAAAAGAAAAGAAAAAAAAAAATTACAGGCCTAAAGAGATTGAAATGAAAAAACAGATGAGAAGAGGGGAGACGTCAGTTTTTTCATTTCTATTATTTTATTTCATCACACAATATACAAATGCACAATGTACATTTATAATACTGGAATAATTGTGGAAATTTATAATAACTAAATTCTTTCTTCATTTCTTATTATTACTAACTATACAATATATATATATATATACTACTAAGTACAATAACATCTAGTATAGTGAATGTAATAAGTTAGGTAATAACGTATATATATGATGATGAATTGTGTTCGAGGTCAATGTGTAACCACTTTATTGCAGCACTAATCATAATTTTTCCGCTTTTTTTATTTTTAATTTTTTATTTTATTTTTTAACTGCAGCTTATATCTTTTATTCTCATTGTTTTCTACATTATATTATATTAAATATTATAAATTCTAGCAGAAATAAAATAGAAATAATAATTATAATAATCTGGGAAAATCTTTTGCTTTGTCCTTAACTATTTGAATCAATTCAGAATTTTTATCCTTTGCTACTTTCTCTAGAAAAAAATGACGGTCTTCAATGTTTCGCCCTGAAGTACACGTACTGAGATTTCCAGAGTCAGAAAAATTAGTTAAATAAATAAGTTGATAAAGTTTCGAGTTTAAAAAAAAAAAAAAAATCGATTGATCGGAAGTGTGTTTTTATTGAACGTATCCCCCTCACCATACTAAATATTCAATTGAAGACAGGCTAGTTTTTTTTTTTCTAGTAAAATTATTTAGGTTATTCATGGAAGCTGGGACGTCACGCTATCTTCTAAAGTGCCAAACACTACAGTGTATGTTCTGTCTGCTAGCTGTATAATATTACAGGCAACTAAACAACTTTAGAGACTACTCAAAACCTTAAAGAAACTTTATTATTTAGAACTTTGAGAAAAGAGACTCGTGTTTTTTTTTTCAAACATCAAATGCTTCTATTACTTTTTCACGCCGAGAATATGTTTAGGTCGGTTTTTTCGACCCAGAGAAATTCTTCGACACTACTTCGAGGTATGCAAAAGTACTACGACTGGGGACTCAGAAAGAATATGCCAAGATTTATTTGCAGCTTTTTAAATAGACGTAAATTCAGAGAAAGGCTGGGTAAGAAGTAAGAACTTGTAAGTTCAAGTAAGAACTTGTCAGATGTTCGCTATTTTGAAAATGGAATCCCGCAGAGGTCACTACTTAGTACCATACTGTTAACTATTGCAGTCAATTGCCTGGCAGAAGTACCTGAACCTCTATAGATAGACCTCGCAATATACCTGTCAGGCAAAGATCAAGACGGAATCGGACCAACCGTTCAAAATGCTATAATGCTGGCTGCTGAGGCTAATCAGTACGGTTTCTGATTTTCTAGAAGTCAGACTGTATGCTTATATTTTTTGCAAGTTATGACACGGACCAGCCCTCCAACATTGTACTTAGAAGGCACACCACTTATGTACGAAGAAAAGATCTGGTACCTAGGCTTGATCTTCGATGAACAACTATCGTAGCAGGCACACTTAAGTACAACATATGTTAAAGCCCAAAGAACCCTGGACCTATTGAAATTTCTTGGAAATTATAAATGGGGTATGGAACAAAATATTCTTTAAAAAATACAACAATGACGCGCAAAAATTAGAATATGGTGCTCCTGTTTACAATTCTGCCCGTAACTCGCACCTGAATATCATAAAGTATATAATGAAGGACTCAGATTAATTACAGGTGCTTTCCGAACGAGCCCATTAAAAACTTTGTACGTAGAATCAGGAATACTATCACCTAACTTAAGACAGGAGCAACTAACTCTTACCCATGCTGCCGGTGTATGGGGAAAACCTAACGTCGCAGACACCTCTAGTGACATCGCAGATTGAGAGCCAAAATCATAGATATGGCGCTAATGGCCTGCGATGTCGATGCGCCAAAAAAAAAAAAAATTACTTTTTCACTAACAGAGTTAGCAGAGGAAGCACCTATTGAGATCGTGTCAAATTTTCGATATCGAGTTTTCAGTGGAAATACACCTTTTGAGGTCCACAAAGTTTAAAAAAAAGGGTTTTAGAAAATAGTCTGTGTGTATGTGTGTAAATATATGTGAACAGTATAGCTCACCATAACGAAATCACCATGGGATCCGACAGTAACTTACGTGACAAAATTCCTCAACCGGAAATGTAACGCTTTATTGACAAGATTTTTCAGTTTATAAAATTAAAGAGATAGGCTAACACTGAAGGCATTAAGCTCTTGTATTTTATCTTTCCAAATTGGTGTTAGTATGAGCTATCTTAACGTCTATGGACGTCTTTCATGTTTGGGCATTAAGATCAACATGGAAATCGTTGGATAGTTAGGTTGGCTAAATTAGGCGCCTCTCTTCTATCATTCATCAGTTCTGAATATGTTACAGGACAGGTGTCTTATGGATGACCTTAATGGAGATTTTTTTTTTAGTTTTCTGCCACTTTTTCCATAAATTACCATCAGGTTTCATTAAATTTGATATTAACTATACAAACAGAGCCGCAATCACTTGAAACTTTTTTCCGAGAAAATAATATTTGAAAGGTTCTGTGCAGCTGGAGGGTGGTCATGCACCCTCCAAAAAATGTTGAAGACTATTAAATATGTCATGTGAGACATGAAAAAGTCATGTGAGTGTTTCACACCAGACATTTTTTATTTAAAAATTGATTTTAAGGAAAATTTTATGACGATTGGCTTTCTGGTTAAATCTTTTTTTTCTTTTTTTCTAAATTTACAGTTATACCGCCAGAATTAAAGGCAATTTAAATGTAACAACACATTGTTGTAGTTATTAGGTGAGCTAATGAAAAGTACCGTGTATTTAATTGCATTGAATCACACAAAAATTAGTAATATCACTTCCTAGAAATTCATACAGTGATTTAGTTAATTAATAACAACAAAATAAGATAACAAGACGGAATTGTATTTCTGAGAAAAAATAAATAAATAAATATTTAATTTATACCTGGAAAGAGTTTATTTCGTTTTTTATTACTTAAGTTGAAGAAAGAAGGATGAAAAAAGAAATAATCGCTGAATATAAATTAATAGAAATAAAGAAAATCTCCATAATGGCGTTGATCTCGTCAATATTTTTGGTTTAAAAACAAAAACACTATCGCCAGTAGATAATAGCTCCCTGTAAAGAGTGGCAAATGTTTTATATATATTGGAAAGTATGTTAATAAATCATCAAAGGAATTTAGTAATTTAGTTAAGTGAATGATAAGCTTTTAAATTTATTATATGACTCAATTATTATTACGGATATGTTTGGGCATTTCCCTTTTGCATTCACTGTATTTCTTAAACAAAACTTTTAAATAAATATCAACAGTTAAAAAAGTTGAACAGAAAATTTTGTAGCCGTTATCAAGAGAATCGCAAAAAAAAAATGGAGAAACCTTGGATGTAAAATCGCACTACCGGTTTAATCCATTTTTTTTTTAACTTGGTATTTGTCAAAAATTGATTTCTCCTCTGGACTATTAAGTTAGTACTAAATATCAGCGTTAGGACTAAGTAAATTGAACCAATCGTCAGCGAATTCGCCAGACAAAAGCTAGACTTGATAGTTCCATGGGCAACCGCAACGAGGCACCACCACTGAGCTTTCACGAGATGCCAACTATGCGTTACACTGTGATGCCAACTACAATGTATTGGCGAATATAGGCTTCAACTTCGACACCTAATCTCCCAACTAGAAGCTTCCTAGCTATAGGAGAAATTGTATAATAGGCGACTATCTAAGGGCTTAAGTCACGTAATAACTTTAAAGAGTACACATCAGTGACTAGATCAACATTACCTTGATAGGTTCACCAAACTACTAGACAAACTAGCTCACCACCGTTAGAACAAGTAAGAGTTCTAACTAATCACATCACTCTTTAAGCGACACGCGTCAGCAACGCTGTTACCATACCCACAATTCATCACGCTACCCACAATCATCATAACTCTTAGCTCGGTCACCCTGATCTGTTATAACGCTCTTCTTTCCTTACTATCTTAAAATCGTTCAAATATAAATTGCGTTTAAGTGCAAGTATTCAGTTCGCGTGTTCTCATTAATACCATTGCATTAATCATCATCAACCTCTTACCATAACAACTATCTATAATATAAACAGTATTGGAAACTTGAAGAAAATCATCGTAGCCCTTTTTTTTAGAAAATCACGAAAATTTGAAAAACATACACGGTTTTAAAGTCACACTACAGACTGTAGTTTCCACTTAGATTTGAATGAAACTTGCACGTGGTGTCCCATATTAGTATTGTGTCAAGTTTGAGCTTTTTGCGATCTTCCGTTTTTAGGATTTTTTGTTTACAAATTCAAACAACACAACACTTTTTCGTACTCGGGAAATGCCAAAACATGTATTTCCGGTGAACTTTCAATTAGAAAATTTGACACATTGCAACATTTCGTCTTACAAGGATAAGAGAAAAATTAAGGAAATTTTAATCCTATTTTGAAACAATCAAAACATAACTGCAATTTAACAATAATACTATTTATAAAACATAAAAGTAATATTAAAATAAAGAAATAAATAAAAACAGAATCTGTATAATTTAATTTACCTTGAACAATGAAATGTTGTTAGAGCGCGCATTGATGCGGTCGTACACACTACTTTGCGGTATGTTCAAATGTAATCAAATGATACATTTTATCTCTTGTTGTGGTTTTAACAATTTGTTTAGTAAATTCATCAATTTTTTTTTTCTATAATCAAATATTTCTTTTCTTTTATTAATTTCATTATTTATTTATTTATTTTTATTATAATTTACAGATTATCATTCAATAATTTATCTACTAAATTATAATGAATTAAGAGTTGGGCTGAGGCCTGACCTTCACGATTTCTTTAGTGTATAATAATCATTTTAATAAATTTAATAATGTTATCAAGAAAAACATTAAAGAACTAATGGCATTAAATAATGTTCAATTAAAATACAATCTTCAATTTCATTTCTTTGTCTAAGATGTAGGAGAAATTGACTTCAAGGTCTTCTTTAACACAGTAAATTGGATATATGGTTCCACAAAGGCTGAAAAATCCAATAACAACTGTGATTGAATGCTACGTCACGACTAGAATCAAAGAGGTAATGAAAAATGGCAATGCTAAAATTAGAAGAGACAAAAGAATAAAAACTGAAGTGCTCTTATTCAATCCCTTCTCGATCTGACTTCCCAGGAAGCAAAAGAAAAGTTTTTTCCAATATTGAGTTGGAATAACTAAGTTACTTGTACTGGAGAAGAAGAGGAAATATTACCGTCCATCTAAACAACTGAGGATGCAACTTAAGGGTGTAGCCAACATTTTTCCACAAGTTGGATGTTTAGGGATAGATATTAAATAGCCCACTTTTTCTTTTTCTTTTTTGTTAAAATGTTGGTGCATGTATTAGTCCTGCAGGTGGTGGTTCTCACAAATATATGGAAAGGGGAAATTTAGGAGGAAAAACCTAGAGTAAGACATTTCGTCAGGAGTATCGAATATCACTTTATTTAGAAAAATGTTTCTAAAGAAGAAAATGGCAGACATAATACACTGTAAGTATACAAAGTTTAAAGAAAATAGTTGAAGCAGTTTCCAGAAAAATCATGAAAAACTGAAAAAAGGAAGAAAATCCGAAAAGTTGCACATTCGGAAACCCGATTTTCCTTAAACTCGGAATTTTATCTAAGCATTTATTGATACTTATTTTAACCGCTCATAAGATTAATGTCATGGCTACCGTGATCTCCTGAAGGCAATTATCATAGAAAAATGTTAAAAAATATAAAAATACTACGAAAAACTTAAAAATACATTGTTTAATGACTCTGTGGGGGTTACCAAGAATGCAAAAAAATTTCATCTAAACTTTCGGATGCTTAAGTGGAATATCGTGGGCAATTATTTCATTCGAAAGTTACGTTACTCAAAAACCTACACAGAGTGGATCCCGGGAGAATACAGATTTCGCACCCTTGCCTTAAAAACAAAACAAAAACTAAAAAATCTCTAGTGAAGCAATATGGACTGAACTATTTAACGCAATTTTACGATAAAAATCAACAACCTACAAATCATTCATTTTTTTGTAACAATCCTATCATCATTTGCATCAAAAAAGTATTAAATAAAACAAAGAGTAGAAAAAACACTATTAGATTAATGATTATATTCAATAGAATGCAATTAAAAACTATTAAAAAAAAAGAAGTATGGAATTAAGCAATATATTCCCGCGCTAAATATTACATTTTCTCTGAATTATTTAATTAAAATTAAAAAAAAATAAAAATAAAAAAAGAAGTAAAAATTAGAGACATTTCGGTTTAAAGAAAAAGGATGAATTCATTTTCCGGATAGGTTGTAGAATGTTAAGGTTAATGAAGGTCAAGTGTTTGTCAATGTTATGATTGTTTTTATCTGAAGATGGCAGCACAGTTATTTAGCTTAACACATTATGTAACTGTTATATAAAAACAAAAATATATTGAAACACACATTAAAAGTTACGTGTAATTCAGAAACAGATTAAAATGTTTGTGAGTTTTAATTTCATTATAAAAACAAACAAAAAAATATATATTTATTTAATTATTTATTTCATTAACGTGGTGTGGTTGTATATAATGCACTTTGTTTAAGGAAATTGCTAATGGACAGATATAGTTGGGGCAAACTTGACGATAACAATACTAAAATAAAACCGAGTAGATACATATATTAAACAGTGAATGGTTAGCAATGGTGTTGGTCACACTCACTGATTTTACATGGTATAAATATTCACAGATTTGCATTATTTAATTAGTTTTAACGTCTCACTGGCTAGTTTGGCTTTTTTTCTTTTTTTTTCTATTTTGATTCTCACAAAAAGTTAAAAAGTTTTGTTTGTATTTTGTCAAAACATGTTATTTCAATATATATTTTAATTGGCAAACAAACAAACGAAAAACAAAACATGTTAACCGAAGGTAAAACTTGTATAACCTTCAAATAAGAAGACGATTTTTGTTGACATCTTAACGAAAGATACCGCCAATAGAATGCGACGTATGAAAGTTATATTTAGATTTGTTTATATTATTTAGTAAAATATAGTTTATTATATACTTTTATTTTAATAGATTTTGGATTAACCCATTAATATTATTACGTGTTCTTAAAACGGTGAAGGATAATGAGACAAATTCTACAAATGGGGCAAAGGGGCCCGCAAAGTCTTTCTATTCGACTTTTCTCGCGATCCAGTTTGATTCTTTTCAAAAAATCATTGTTGCTGTAACAGCAACCAAGAGAGCAGAGAAAAAGAAACAAAATGCCGGGACCACTCTGTCGGATTAGAGTGAGAGAAACCATATAATACAGCGACGAGACATAGAGGAGGGATAGTTCAAATTAGTTCAGAAGATAGATAGTTCACCAGTCTCAGCGTGTCATTACCCCTTTCACTCTACCTTAATATCTACCATCTTTACTGTAAAGTCCAGGCAGTCAGTGTAACTCATCATTATATTACAGTGTTAACCAAGACTTGTTAATTTCATCAAACCAGACCAATTCTCTCCAGCAACCCCATTATATTTCTAACATCTTGTTATTATTAACATTTTGTGGTATTTTTATAAAATAAAAATGTACAATGAAACACTCATACGACTTTCTCCAACTGCAAGCTAACAAAGGTTTGGGTTACATTATATTTCTTTATACGGGTACTTTTCAATTGCAACTTCCATGTAGCTATAACACCTGTTGCTAGAGACAGAATATAAAATCTCTAATTTTGTGTCTTTGCTCAGTTCTCTTTTGCTGATCCACTTTGTCATATTTGATAAAAAAAAACAGCATTTGCCTTTCCCAAATTCTGTATTATGATATACTGCTGGCTATAAAGTGCTACAAAAATGATAATTCAAAATACTATACAGTGAAATGACTTCATTAAATGAGAAACTATTAATAAAACTATCAGCAATATAAAAATAATGATTTCAACGAAAAATTTTCTCCGATGAACACATGATGGTTGATAAATTATCTCCGACAAGTGAATCATAGTGATGGATCATTAGTAGTTGCCCTGTCGTCAACCTACTACTATCTTTATTAATTAGCTACCACTAATTTTGCGGATGTAGGAAGCTCATTAGTATCAAGAAGAAATACCAAAAAAAGACAAAAGAAAGGAGAGAAAACAAGCTAGATGTAAAATGAATAAAATGATAGTAATTTACTATTATTAGCATTAAAATATAATTTGGGATATTTCTTAATGCTAGAATTGGGATTTAATAGTTGTGTTTGCACATATAATTAGATATTCACCATATGTAAAAAATTTCAAAGTTACTTGACTGGAAGCAGCCTGTAATAATTGACAATAAACGAAATTTTAAATAACAATCTAAATTGGTATAAAGAATGGAATGTTTTAATAAAGATGTATATTGTAGATGTTGTGGTACAGGTGAGAAAGAAGATCTGCCTCACTTTCTGCTTTATTGCCCAGCCCTTTCTCCCTATAGAGCAATATACCTAGACAAGTACATTACAAGTAATAATATGTTGGACAATCTTGAAAGTATACTATCTAATTTAGATATTAACAAAATCAACAATGTATATCTATTTGTAATTAATAGTTTAAAATTTATAAAATTCATGTTGACATGAGATAGTAGAAAATCATTTTATCTGGAAATAATTAAGTATGTATGTTTTATGCTGTCTTTGTTAGTTACTATTGTCAGATCAGTATTCAAAAAGTTTGTGATCTAAAATTGTTTATTCATTATTTTTGGTGCAATTTGAAATTCAGTTTTGTTAATTTTTTTTTCTGTTTTTAAATAGTCCAGTTTGTCGAAAGATATTTAATTTAATTTTCAATGTTTACATTTTTTTTTTGTAAAAGTTATATATTTTATTTTATTTTTTTACCCACTCACTTGCTATGAATGTAAAATTCTAAAAGCAATAAAGATATATTATTATATTATACATAAAGAATGGAATGTATTGTTTAATTCTATTAATAATAACGTTAAATATATTAATATATTATTAATAATATATTAATAAATTAATATTATATTATTTCAATGTGAATAAAATTAATTAACAGACGTAATTAATTAATAAATAAATTATTATTAAGTGTTCATCATACGTCTCAATTGGAGACATGAAGCTGAATTGCAAGCAAAAAATGGTATTTATCATAAACTTTGTCCTTGAATTACCAAGTTAATTATTTGTTAATACTATAAAAAATATATAACATTCTCAAATCAAGATTTTTTTTTTGTGTTATTTTTTAAGGTGCTGAACGGCCAGCCAAGGTTCTATGCATCTACTGGACTAATACGAGTATATTTATTTGAACGAACTTTTCTAATATGTACTTATTTTTATTTCCATACTCTCTAAAGTATTCACTTAAACAATCACAAATCCATTTCCACATATGCCGGAGTGCCAATCCCAACTTCAGGTCCACTCTTCCGAAAATTCAGTGGCTCCCAACAAGTACAGACGACCAAATGATGTTGCCACCCCTGACCCGGCATTGGTCCCTGCATTCATTCACACCTTTGGTCGCTAATAAATACAACCATCCAAATAAATACTCTCCATCTACACAAAACAAAAACCTAACCAACAAATCTGTCATTCACACTTCACAAGCACACATATACATAAATGGAGTAAAGTACTCGATATTCCTCTACTCCTTTTTATCTTAACTTACTATATGCAAATAAAAACATGACATATGCACAATTATTAACTATTCTAGATAAAATTCCTAATTACATAATTTTATTATAAGTTCTGCAATAAACCAATCTGCTTTAGAAAATGTAAGGTGTTACTTACGCTCTCTAAATTGTTGTCTAAAGTATCCTGTATTGTATTAGGTATTCCTAAGATAGCTTTTATAGTTGAATACTTAGCACATTCAAGCAATATATGTAGAACAGTTAACGATGAATTACAAACCCCGCATATTGGCTGCCTTTCTCCTCCTCCGTGAGTTAAAACTGTGTGGCCAGTTCGAAAAATCAAGATTTGCATTATTGAATTTAAATTATAGACCATTTAAATTAGATTTATTTCGAATTGTATTTATTAGGTAATCTTAAACAATAAAAAAATATCAAACAATTTCATAGCCAACTGTATGATTGAAGAATAAACTATTTTTAATAAATCTATTATTACTGAAAATAAACTTTGTAATTATTTAAATGTAGAAAACATGGAGAGGGGCGCCTGTGTAAACATATTTTACATGATGCTCAACACTATAGAAAGACACTAACTACTAAGTGGTGAATTTAATTACTTTCTCTTACAGCGATGTTGGGGGGGGGGGATTTTCTCCAAAACAACATTGCCTATTTTTTTAGGCGAGTTTAACATCCAACTACCAAATTAGGTGTCGCGGACAGGGGGCCGGAAGCAATTACTTTCCCATTAATATTTTTTTAACGAATATAAAATTTAGCAGTTATACGCCGGGACTTGACTGGGAACCTCCTAGTTACAAATCCATGCTCTTAACTACTACACCAACGGCCGCCTCCATAATCTGCGACATAAAATTCCAAATGTTGTACTAGTTCAGTATTACTGACGCCCTCTACTGGACTATAATATTATGACTCTTCTACTAACTGCCTGTTTACATATTAGTCTCCTCCTACCTCTTTATTTATGTTACCTATAAATTTTCAAGTTTCAAACGAACGAATTCACACGAGAAAAGAGAGAGAGACAAATAATGATCATTGTGTTTCTGGAGAATTACGTCAAAATTCCATTTGAAACGATCTCAGTTAATTTTTTAAGAAACGCATATTTTTATTAATTAGTACAGAGAAAAAAAAAATTAAATATTTTAAGATCCTGTTAGATGCATAAATTTTTAAATTGCTTATTTAATAATATTCTAAATTTAAAAAAATGTAAATTAATCAACTTATATTTTTTTTATTTTTTAAGAATTAATTAAATCAGACAGGTTTCTTTCTAGTTATTAGTCTAAACATTTTCATCTTCTTTTTTTTATCAGTTTAATAAATAACTAAGTTAATATGTTATTGCCGCAATTTTGAATTATCGAAAGAAATAAATACCTCTATATATTTTCTAAAAATTGAAATAATAGTTTTAGTTAGGAAAGTAAAAAAATCTTTATTGGGTATAGAACACAATCCGTACAAGTATGAAACATAAAGGTCGAAAGTGATTAGAGAGCCAGTGAGTGAGGTGAGGGGGGGAATCCGCTAATGTGTAATTATATTCAAGGCCTGTGTCCCTTAATTGAAATCCGCATGATAATTTGTGTGCACGCTGGATAAATTGACTTTTTCTTTTTTCCATTCCCTCCCCCTCTCTAACCATTCTTCATATAGTTCTTTTGATCTGTAGATAACAATAAAATTTTTGAACTTTAGTGAATATTAAATCTTGACGTAATTGTTATTTTTGTTTTTTTTTATTTTCTCTTATTACCTATTGCAATAAATTGTGTCAAATTTTTTAAATCAAGTTGTTACCGAAATACATATTTTGAGGTCCTCTAAATCAGATAAAATAATATTTAGAAATTACACTCTTTCCCCCCCTCTCTCTCTCTCTCTCTCTCTGGACGTGTGTGTGATATGTCGGGTGGAACAGCATAGCTTTACCAAGTTAGTTTTCAACCAAGTTAGCTCACTAGCTCTAATCGACCGCTAGAATAAGCAATTGCACTACACTGGCTACAAACTGAGCTATCTAAACTCGCCAACGCTACCGTTCTGTAGCAACAATAGCCAACAGCCAACAATATTACTCTTCTCTCGGTCACTCTTTTCTTTTTTCACGTTTTCAAGAATTCTTTTCTCACATAGACAAAGAACATTAAAAAAAATGATTTGTGTACAAAATGTAAGTGGTGTGCTGTATTCTTCAACATCACTAATTAGTGCAAGTAAAATCACTCAATCAAATTGCCATTCCACTACTCCGAGCAACCCTTTTATATATATATATATAAATGAATGAGTGATGGTTAGTTGTGTACTAGACAATAGAAAAACATTTATGTATTGTAAATAAGTATATAAAAATAAGATAATAACAAATATTAATTTTTTTTTTTTTAATTTAAGGCGCTTCAACATCTGTGTCATTAGCGCCGGAGCGTTCTCAGTGCACTGCCAGCCTCCGGACAGTGTTCTCTCGCTACCAACACTGTCCATCACCGAACAGTGAGCTGTAGAGGCTCCTAGGAAGAAAAAAAAGTAAGGGTAGCACTGGACTCGAACCCGGGACCTCCGCGTGGGAGTCCAACGCGCTAACCACTTAGCTAATCCCTTCCCTAACAAATATTAATTAATACAAATTTAAGAATATAACAACAACAAAATAAGAAGTCTCTGAATTTGAAAAAGGATGATAATTATTTACCCAAAATGTTGAAAAGTAAGGTTACACTAAAGGTTATTCAGAATCAAATGTTTTCAGATTATTTGACTCACTTCCTCCCCAGTCTATCGCTCTTCTACCCCCCACCCCCCACCTACCTACCACAAGCTCAAGTTTCACAAAGTTGGTTTTACAAATTCAAATTTTACATTTAAAACAAGTTATAGAACCTTCTATCTTATATGCAACGATTTTATAATGTATAAATTTATTTATCTGGAATTTACAACTACAGGGCTATAAAGGATCCCCCACACCAACGCGAAACATTCGCTGTCGCGGCGGAAAATTGCCTGGGGTCGCGGCAGCGAAACAACTTTGCCCACACCGACGCGGGAGCGAATATTGGATCTTTCCATATTGGATTTCCTTTGTGAGTGTTTGGACATTCTACCAAAATTTATTTTTTAATAATATTTATCGTTAACGTATTACAATGTCTTCGTCTGATTCTGATGAAGAAGAAGCTCTGTTATTATTGGCACTTGCTGAATGTGTAAAAAACAGGTAAGTGGATATATAGACCACTTACAATAATAATACCACTTTTTTATTTCAGAAGTAAAAAGAAAAGGAAATGGATTCATGAAATTAATGAACTTCGTAATAGAACACGTAATTAGAACTTCGTAAACGAAAAACACCATTTTTTTAACAATTCCAAGCGGCGAAACAATAGCGGCAGCGGAAAAAACTCTGCATGCAGCGTTGGAGCAGAACGACGCTGTACTGCCGCCATAGTTGCGGAATCCGCCTCACCCAGTGTGAATACATGCATAGACCGCCATGACTATTGTTCTGCTGCGGTTCCGTGTCCGCCGCGGCAGCGAATGTTCGCGTCGGTGTGGGGGATCCTTAAAGCTCCTGCAACAAGAAAATAAGCTGAGTGCATAGTAGCATAACAGCTGAGTTAATAAACTGCATAAAAGTAGTGTGAATGGATTCATCATCCATTGGTGAACTCTCATAAATATCACATACTTACTGATCTCCATCGTCAAGAGAATCACGCAGCCAGTGCATCGAGTGGGATTGTCAGGAAGTGTCAAAGATGAAAGCTGATGGATTAGGGGTACTTTAATGAATGGTCGTTATGAAGAGACATAGTATGGAGCGTTGAATGAATATGCGGCAAAGAATTTTAGTCTATAATGAGTGGAGAAGGTATATATTGGAATGCTTGGCTGACCTCCATATTTGCAGTCCTCAAGACCATAGCGGTTTCAGTAGTGCATTGTAAATCCGTACTTTATTATTCAGTGATAGTTTTGATCGTCTGTCAAGTAGTCACGCTAGTAGGTAGTAACGTTTCTTTAGTGCTTTCGTTTGGCGGATTCCATGTTAGTCGTTTGTCAATGTAAAGTCCAACATATCGGAGTCGACGCAAGGAAGTGCAGTCTGATTTAGATATACGGGAGGACAAGCAGTACGTCTTAAGTGTGAAGGTAATATTCTGGCATTTTTGTTTATTCACTTTTGTTTTCTAGTTTAAGAAACCATTGTTCCAGAGAATTTAAGTGTTGGTCGAACTTTTGTTTAACCGGAAATATATGTTTAGAGATCTTCTAAGTATTTATTTTTAGCAAATGGTCCGTGTGTGTGTGTGTGTGGGTGTGTGCGAACAGAAAAGCTCAAAAACTAAAAACCTCAGAATGTTCGAACTTGACATTCCGTTTGGATATCATTGTGGGATCCGACATTAAGTTATCTATCAAACTTCCTCAATTGGAAGTACCACTTAACTGAATGTGTTTTTTTTCAGTTAGTCGTGATTTTCATTAAACCTCGTAAATAACTATCACTTCACATCTATATACCTATATCTATATGTACCTTCATAAGACATAATATACACTACACCTACATAATATGTTAATATAGATTATAGAAGAAGCATTGTTAGAAATCCAAATTTGAGGAAAATCGGTTAACCGGAAGTGCACATTTACAAAATAGGTTTTTGAATGTTTTGGTATTTTTTCGAAAAGAATTGTAACGATTTTTTTGTTGTTTAACAAGAAATGATAGTTACCATCAAATACAAACCTATCATTCAATTTAATTGTGACTTTTTTCTGAAAAAAAAAAAAATTAATTAATGGTAGCTCTGCCAAATTTTGTAGCGTTAATCACATGTTGGGTTAGATTAATGTTGTTGACATGTTACCGACAATATTTCTGTTATCTGGCTGGGTGAGTAGTTGCCCCCTATTAACTATATATTTACGTTAGGTGTGAAAAGTTTGAATTTTACAGAAAATTTTTCATTTTATAGATAGATAGATAGATAGATCGATAGATAGATAGATAGATAGATAGATAGATAGATATATAGATAGATAGATAGATAGATAGAGAGATAGATGGATAGATAGATAGATAGATAGATAGATAGATAGATAGATAGATAGATAGATAGATAGATAGATAGATAGATAGATAGATAGATAGATAGATAGTTAGATCTATCGATAGATATATAGATCGATCGATAAATAGATAGAAAGATAGATAGATAGATAGATAGATAGATAGATAGATAGATAGATAGATAGATAGATAGATAGATAGATAGATAGATAGATAGATCTATAGATAGATAGATAGATAGATAGATAGATAGATAGATAGATAGATAGATAGATAGATAGATAGATAGATAGATAGATCGATAATAGATAGATAGATAGATAGATAGATAGATAGATCGATAGATAGATAGATAGATAGATAGATAGATTGATAGATAGATTGATAGATAGATAGATAGACAGATACGAAAATAGATAGATAGATAGATAGATAGATGATAGACAGATAGTCAGATAGATAGATATATAGATAGATAGATCGATAATAGATAGATAGATATATAGATTAGATGATAATATAGATATACAGATAGATAGATAGATCGAAGATAGATGATAGATAGATAGTATAATATAGATAGATAGATAGATAGATAGATAGATAGACTAGATAATACTAGATAGATAGATAGATAATATTAGATAGAAGATATACAGAAGATAGTAGATAGGATTATATAGGATTATATAGTAATCGATAGATAGATAGATAGATAGTGATAGATAGATAGATAGATAGATAGATAATAGATAGATAGATAATAGATAGAATAATTTTATTGCCTTCAAATCATTTTACCTATAAATGCATACAAGGCTCGTCACAGTAAATATTACATAATATATAAAAAAAAGTACATAAAAATAAAATAACTGTCAACAATTATTATATTAGCAAACACACACTATAATGTAGATTATAAGCCGCCAATGTAATATTATAAAAACTGAGAATGGGAAAAATTGTGGAAATAATTTTATATTATTACAGTTATTGTTTTTGTTTTTTTATAATTTTGTTAAGAATTCATCTAGTGAGGATATACATTTACTTAATAGTCTTTCAGTTTCTTTTTAAAATCTTTTAAATTTAAGAGTTTACCAATAGATGACAGAATCATTTTAAAAAATTGTATACCCTGGAGATATAGGAATTCTGAATTGTAGTATACCTTGTAAATGGTGGACAAACTAAACCTTTACTTCTTGTTTCTTTAAACACCAGTACTGCCAATTTATAGATATATAAAGATGGAAGAGTAAGCATATTTAACTTTTTAAAATGATCCTTACAACTTTCCTTCCGTTTAGCCTTGACCAAGATACGAATTATCTACTTCTGAACCTTGAAAATTCTATATACTTCCGGCGATTTTCCCCAAAACTCTATGGCATACGACACTGTTGATTCAAATTTTCCGTGGTAAATCATTTTTAAGGCCTCAATATCTAGATATTTGGCCAATTTATAAAATAAACAAATTGTTGAAGCCAACTTAACTATCAACTGGTCAACATGCACTTTCCACTTCAACTCAGTAGAAATGTGTAATCCCAGAAAACAAGCAGAATTCACAAATTTTATACTGGAATTATCCATCATGATAAGGGGAGAACAGGTAAAATTTACATGATCCCTGTGGAGAAATAGTAAAATTTAATCCGATGGTCTTGTCGGGGTTAATTTTTAAATTATTATTCAATGCCCAATTGAAGATAGCATTGGCTCCAGTGCTTGCATAGTGAGCTGCAGCTTGAAAATATATATCATTGTATTAACAGCAATAAAGGAAAAGTTTAGCTCAGTTGGTATCGGATTCGAGTCCAGAGCCTGCCCCTTAGATTTTTTCCTTCTAGGAGCCTCTACAACTCACTGTCCGGTGATGGACATTGCTGTATGCACTGAGAAAGTCCGGAGGCCGGCAGTGCACTGAGAAAGCTCCGGCATGTCCAGTAAGTAAGTGTACTGAATTTTTGTAGGTTACAAAAATTTTTATTTGAACAAAAAAATTACCTGGTTACATATGTAAGCTATTTTTAGACATAGTGGTGAATGCAGGTGGTGAACCGGGGTATTAATTTTTTGATGCCTTCCTCGAAGTAGCATCCCGCCAACCCCTTCGTCCACTTCTCCACCTCCCCATTCACCTCCTCGTCGGTCGAAAACCTTTTTCCACCCATGTGCAGCTTCAGGGAGGTAAAGAGATAATAATCTGAAGGTGCTAGGTCAGTGGAATGCGCGAGATGGTTCAGGACATCCTATTTAAACGAGGCAAGCTGTTCCTTCGTGGCGTTGGCCGTGTGTGGTCTGGCATTGTCGTGCAGTAGGCAGACTCCCTTTGTCAGCATTCCTCTCCTTTTGTTCTGAATTCCCCTCCGCAATTTTTTTAGGGTCTCACAGTATCTTGCAGAGTTGATGGCCTCCCCTTGAGGCATATATTCAATTAAAATTATGCCTTGACAGTGCCAAAACACGGATGCCATGATTTTCTTGGCTGAAATTGTGGTTTTGAATTTTTTGGCGAAAACAAAATCCCTCCGGCCGTGAGAGCCTCAGTACACTTACTTACTGGACATGCCTCGTATTTCATGATATGGGTTGTTGACTTCTACTCACTCACTCGCCCAGTCTTCATTGGGGAACACATAACATTAATAAGAGCAAGTCGTGTGAGTGTTTCACACTAGAATTTTTTTTTTTTTTACCAATAGGAAAGCTGCAAATAAGTATTTCCGGTGAAAATTCAAGTCGAAAATTTGATAGGACCGTTGTAAATAAATAATAAAGTTAGAAAAAGTAAACAATGGTAAATTATTTCTATAATCAAACTAGTAACAAAACACGTAATAAAATATAATAAAGAATTGATTCGAGTTTATTTTTTTTCTTTTTATTCAATTTATTTTATTGTATTCTAATCAATTCTCTTATGAAAGAAAACATATTTATGCAATTAATTCTTTGTTTTATAATTGAGGGAAATTACCGTTTAAAGTTTATTGTTTTACTTGATAAATAATTAGTATATAATTGTTATTTAAATTATTGAAAAACATTAAAACAGTAGAGACTGAGTTTTGCATGATGCAATTTGATTATTTAATTATAGAAATTATTTAAATTTATTGTATTAATTTCTGCTAATTACGGCTTTTATACATTTAATATTGAGGATGTAAATATTTTATCATGAATTTATTGAATTCAGGAAAAGTTTTATTTAAATTGAAAATCGACCAATAGTAGTGCATTGTTATTGATCATAAAACCTATTTCTAATGTAGATTTAGGAATAATCCCTAAGGGTAAAGGTTGCAAATCTTTGCTTAAACCTTTTTTTTCTTTTTTCTTTTATTAAGAAATTCACCTATACAGACAGTATAATAAGTGAATGTGATGGAGTGACATAAAAAGGACTTGAAAGTCTTAAGAGATGCCTTCCAGTGGAGATGCTCTCTAATTATTACTGGAAAATGCTAACATGAAGTTAGGTGGCCGCGGGGCCAGTGGCGTTTCAGTCCTCTGGAAGGGTTGTGTGGGATATAAAGGGAGGAGAGTTTTTTGTACTAGGGTTAGAATGGTTGGATGTGAGGTCATGGAATTTTTTGTAACGTGCTTTTTTATTAACTGATGGACAAAAGGGATTTTGAGGTCAGTGTGAAGGGTTAAGTTGGAAACATAGGGGCATTGGTAATTCTTCTGAAAGTTTTGCACTGAAAAACTTGAATGCCATAGGAATTGGAATGCTTGGTTGAACCCCAAACTTCGCATCTGTATGCCCGGGGCGGCTTTATAATAGTGTTGTAGATAAGTGTTTTGTTTTCAAGGGAAAGTTTAGAGCGTCCAGGTAGTCTCGAGAGAAGTTTGTTACGTCTCTTTAGTTCAAGTCTTTTTAATTTTATTTGCAAATTCCAAAGTGAGTCTTTTCTCAAGATAAAGTCCTAAATATCGTCCTTTGTCGACTGTCGGTATTATGGTCCCATAAAGGAGGATGGGCGAGAGAGTAGCGCGACGGAGCGTGAAGGATATGTATTTGCTTTTAGTGGGATTGACCTTTATTCTCCACTTGATAAGCCAGTAGAGAGATGATATGGGATTGTAGGGCACGGGATGCGAAAACAGGATCGGGATTTGGAACAATAACACATGTGTCATCAATTTTCTGTGTGGCATCAAAGTTGCTAACATATGAAGCACAGAGTGTAACACATGTGTGGCATAAATTTTTTTGCATTTTTTTTAAACTGAAAAACCTGTTTTTCTTCCGATTAACAACCGGTTGTTAATAATAAAATTACAAATGTTGACAAAAGTAGTAACATTGTAGGTATGAGGGCAATGTGAAAAGTTCTCGGCCTAGCCCATAGATGGCACTGCTACAAATGAAATTATTGTTTTGTTATGTTGGCACACTAGTTGCAAAAGTAAATACCAAAGGTGAAATTGATCAGACAAATAGTTTATTTTATACGGCTGCTTAAAGTTAGCATGTTGTGTGTTTTTCACAAAACGAATAAACTTGAATACCATTCCGTCATAAAATTTTTCGTTTTGGATGGTTTATCGCCAACAGAAATTTATTCAAAGTTGATGAAAGTGTAAAAGGAGTCTGCACTTTCGTTATTGACAGTAAAAAAATTGGCAGCTGAGTTTAAACGTGGTCGTACATTGATTGAAGATGATCCACGTGAAGGACGGCCAAAAACTGCAACTACCGAAGAAAATATCGAAAAGATTCACAATATGGTTCTAGGTGATCGACGATTAAAGGTGTATGAAATAGCTAAGGCTGTAGGCATCTCAGAAAAAAGGGTACATTGCACACGAAAAACGTAGTATGAGAAACATTGTACAAGTATGGATGCCGCATTTGTTAAATGCTGATCAAAACAAATGAGGAATCGAGTTTCTCAATGTTTGTGCCGTTTTAAAAAGAATCCAACCGATTTTCTGCGCCAATTTGTTACGATGGATGAAACGTGAGTTCACCATTTTACACCTCAGTCAAAACAAAGTCGAAGCAGAAGGTAGAAGCCAGTGGCTCTGCACCGAAGAAAGCAAAGACAATTGCATCGGCTGGAAAGGTCTTTGAGATTCCAAAGGGATTCTTTTAATTGACTACCTGCCAAAGGGTCAACAATTAATGGAAATACTGCGCATATCTTCTTGACCAGCTAGATGAAAACTTAGAGAGAAAAGGCCTGGTTTACAAAATGAAAAATCCTTTTTCACCAGGACAATACACCCGCCCACAAAGGCGCTTTGGCAATGGGAAAATTGGGGGATTTGAACTGTGAATTGTTGGAACATCCTATTCGCCAGATTTGGCTCCCTTTTTACTTTCATCTATTCCCAAACCTTAACAAATTGTGGCTGAAAAACTTTTGGGTCAAATGAAGCGGTGACAGCAGCGGTAAATGGATATGTTGAAGACCTTCTAGAAACGCAGTTCAGGGACGGAATTTTGAGAAACGTTGTACAAGGTGTATTGAACTAAAGGGAAACTACATTGAGAAACAAACGCATTTTTAAAATAAAAAAACTCATATTCATTACTAGGCTGAGAACTTTTCACCTTGCCCAGGTAGGTCAAATTTTTTAATTAACAACTAACAAAGTAGTACAATTCGTAAAATTAATATGAAATCCAAGCGGCGCTCAAATGAAACATGACGAAAAATGGCAGGTTTTGCTGCTAACCTTCGTCTTCCAAAAAATGAAGACGAATTGTACATATTCAATCGAAAAATGAAGATGTTATTTTTTTTTTTGTGCGAAACCGCATTTTTAATGAAACTGATATAATCGATAAATAGACCATCAACTAACTATTCTCAAAATGATATTCAAATAAAAATTATAAATAAAAATTTGAATGCTGCCTCAAATTGTGAAATTTGTTAATTTAGCGTAGAAGTAAACAATAATTACTTTGAAATTAAACAGGATATAAATTAAATTAAAAGAATCATGATTATTAAAGAATATCGATACATCTAAAGAATTAGTTAACCAGTTCATAAATAAAAATGTTTTAATATTTCGATACATATACATATTTATAATCGAATCAACAACTCGAATTTTAATAGTTTAATTTTTGTAGAACGATTTATATACAAGTGGAATCAATTAATATAATAATGAAATAATATAAAACGTAATTTTATTAAAGATAATTATAGTGAATTAAAAAGAAATTTTGGACCATAAGAACATTGTATTTACAAAAAATATTAAAATTAAAAAAGAAAAAATAACATTACTAATATAATAAATTGCTACAATAAAACGCAAGATAATAGGTATATACACACACTAAATAACAATATCTTTATATCAAACTCTCACAATATAATATAATAATTAATATCAATTATTAACTGTAATAAATACAAAATAAAAATAAGTTTTATTTATTGATCTATATTTTAAAAGTAAGAAGTTATTTTTAAAACCTTTTAGAAAAGTTTTTTTTAATGCGGTCTATATTTTTATCATTGTCAGATATTAGAGCAAAAAAAAGTAAAAATTATATCAGATAAATCGAATCACGTATTTCATTCACTATAATACGTATTTCTATAAAAACTTAGTTTTGGCTACGTCTGCAATACTTCCTGTTCCGACAGTAAAAGAAAGCAAAAAATCTATGTGAAACACTCATACGACTTTCTCTTTCTCCTTTTAATACAATTATATATAAAAAAAAAATGTTTTCTTTTATATATTTGTCCTAACACAAATATAGAAATGATGGGGTCACGTGTCTACCTGACCAACCTATTAATCTTGGCAGGTAGACACGTGATGATTATAATATGGCCCAGTTGGAAAAAACACTGCACCAACTACATATAAAATTTGAAATTAACGCCACAAATTCCGCACAACTAACCCAAAACAATTTTTTTGGAGGGGAAAATGTTTCAAATAAAAGTGATACATTTCTATGTATCCAAAAATCATTCCAAGTTTAAAGAAAATTGTTGCAACCGTTTTCGAGAAAATTTCAAAAAAACTTACAAAAATCTACTCTGTAAAATCGCACTTCCGCTAAAACCGATTTTATTCAAATTTACAATTCTATCATTGCTTGTAATATGTATTAATACTGGAGCGTAGAACTATATATTATATTGAAATGGTACTTTAGAGGAAAGCATAACGCTACTGTTTCCCAGGAAAATGTAATAAATAATAGTGTTAGGTATTTATGTTTGTAGATATTTATAAAGAAAATCGGTGAGGATCAGTCAAGAAAGAAACATTCAATTATGCCAAGGTTTCGACAGAGTTTCCTGTTTTTAATAAAGGTTTTAAAATATAGATAGTCATGAAGATGTGGAGAAAGAATTTTTAAAACATACATATTTGTTACATCGCAGAATCATAAAAAAGAAAATTAAAAGAAGATGATTTCTTTGAATGATGAGAAAATTCTTTCTCCACATTTTCACGACTGTGGTAGTGCCTAAGCAGAATATCAAGTTTGAGCTTCCATTGAGTTATCGTTTTTCAGATATTTTGATAAAAGCACACAACACACAACACACACACACACACACACACATAAGCATTGCGGTCACCAGAGAATTCTCTGCGACCATAAAGGGTAGGATGGAATCACCAGGGGTACTTGTCCTACACCCTTGTACAAATACTGACTGGTCACGGACGCACAAGGGAATATCTTCATCGCTTTAAAATTCTGGATACAAATATTGTGCGTGTGATGGTTCTTCAGTGTAAGATGTAGATCATATTATTTATAACTGTAAGAAATATGAGCCAGCCAGAAGTATGCTTATAAGAATAATCTTGACCAATGGCGGGTATTGGAAACTGGAGAAGAAAAAACTGGTTAGTGACCCAGTTAGTCCAATATTTCATGGAATTTATTAAACGTTTAAAAATTCAGGTATTTTAATAATAACTGTTTCCAATATTTATCAATATCACTTTAATTAGTAAGTAAATATCTGTTTCATAATTTACCATTATCACTTCGGTTTTCTGTAAAATTTTACAAATTTATATTATATAATATTTACAAATAGTATAATATGTACATAAAGTTTATTTTAAATTTCATAATTAAATTGACTTTTTAAATTACATTTAACATATATAGTAATGTACGTTGAAACATTTGGAAAAATAAACTCGCTGATGCCATACTAACGCCAAGGGAAAAAACATTCATACCATTCGCTGAAAACATGTTTTTCGTATTCAGGTGATCCCAAAACCTTTTTATTTCCGATGAAAACTCAATTTCAAAAATCTGGCACCATCCCAATACTTCCTCCTAGTAGGCTAGGAATAAGAGAAAGTAAAAAGTGTTGATCAGGCCCATAAAACGTGTCCTTACAGTTGTGAGAAAGAAAAGTTTGTTTTCAAAGAACTCACTTAATATTCCATCCATCGTCCCTTAAAAACCAGGCTGGAAGTCTTCTGGAAATCAGCTTAGTACCTGCTATGGAATCCACACCTCTAACCACATATTGATATCAATCCCGTCGATATTGTTGACAACCAAAATGAACACAGAATTTGTTCGATAATAATGAAGATGACGAAAAATTGCTAATAACAATTCCAAAGAGAATGTATGAGGTTAAAGATTCAATCTTATTTCATTGCATCTTTCGATGCCTATGTGAACGAATCTTCAATAAATAAGTCCTACCTAATATGGTTATTTTCAAAAATGATAAAAGAAATCATACATCAATCGTGAGATATTTCGTCAATCTAATTATATATGATACTTAGCAAATGAAGATTATAATCTTGTTAACTCATCAAGGTATTTTTAATTGCACTCATCAATGATGACGGAAAAGAGATAAAAATAAGCTAATATAAATATAAATTAAAATAATTAATTAAGTGTACATATTATATATAATATATTTAAGTAAATACTCGTTGATGTATTTCATCATGGAAGCTAAATAACTAATTACATTAAGTACAATAAAAAAAAAAGGAAGGAAGAATTCTAATTAACCAGTATCGTCAGCAGACTCCGTGAGAAAAGTAAATCAACTATGCAATCATCATTTCAATTCTAAATAATCAACAACACATCATCACAAAACATAATAAATATGTTAATTAATGTTATGTTAAATTGAAATTTTTTTTTTTAGGCTCCGGTTTTTTTTTTTTTTAGATACCTCTCTGCACCTGTTGTTTGAGGAAGAGAATCTTGCCAAAATTTCGATTTTTTTACCGGAAATATATGTTTAGATTTGTTCTGAATACGAAATTAATGTTTTTAAAAAAATGATTGTCTTCGTTTGTTTATGTGTGAATAATTATCCTTTAAAAAATGGAAAAAAAAACGCAGAAAGCTCCAACTTGATTTTGCGTTTACTTATCATATTGGATCAGACTCGAAGTATACGGTCGAAATACGTTATCTAGAAGTGGACTTCCGCTTAAGGGTTTTTTTTTTTTCAGTTTTTCCCGATTTTCTCGTAAATGGCTTCTACGAGTTTCTTTAAACTTTGCGTTCGAACTACACATTTGCGCAGTACTATCCCATCTCTTTTATTTAAAACATTAATCTGGACACATTGACACTGGGGGATTCTGGGAAGGTGTAAAGTTTGCTTCTTTTTAAATCATACGGTTCATCTAAATGATATTAAAATAAGTTAAAATGCTTTGCCAGAATTCTTATTAGAATAAAGTCAATAAACCGGAAATGCTATTTGACCTTTTTCTGATTTATTTCGAAAACAGATCCCAATGGTTTTCTTCAAACTTGGAATTATTAATTGCATATTTATTAACCTATCACTTCTATTTCAATTTTTTTTTCCTCCTAGGCTGGAGGATATGTGATTTTGGGTTTAACTCTAAGCTGTCTTCAAGTTTTTTGGGAGGTGGGGGACAGGGATTGATGCAGTTGCTGTCTGGTGGGCTACAATATAGTCGTCGCATTCAAGTAGCTACTATGAAATTGATTAGTATTAAAAAACTTCCAATTTGTGGCTTCACATGTAGGTACATGCTCAAACAAAAATAATAATGTAAGTTTCCCACTACTATAAAGAGATGTAAGAGAAAGATGTGACTGTTTTACACCAGATTAATTACTTTCTCTTGCACCTAGTAAGAGGAAGTGTTGCGAAGAGTCAAATTTTGTGTGTGTGTGTGGACATGTGAATCAAAGATCTCAACAACGAAATAAAAGCGAGAAAACTCAAAGTTGGTATTCCGTTTAGCTACTACCACCGGGCGGATACGAAGGTTACGGACAAAATCCTTCAACCGGGAAATGTGACTTTACTGAACTGTTTTTTCCAGTTGGTCTCGATTTTCACGGAAAAGGCTTCAGCGACATTCTTGAAACTTCTTATTATACCATCTATTGCATATAAATACCTATCACTTTTATATGAAAATTGATTTGGGAGGGTGGGGGGTGGTTAAGCTTTCTTATAGCATTAAGCTTTCCTCTAAAGACCCAAATCAGCACAATGTATGGTTCTACGACTACGACTTATACAATATTTATATAACTTAGAGGCATTGCTAGAATTGCAAATAGGTTTTTGAGTTTTTTTTTTTGGAATGTTCTTGAAAACAACTTTAACGATTTCCTTTTTACTGAGAATGCTAGGTGCATAGATACAGATCACAAACGTATCACCTTCATTTGTAACTTTTTTCCGTAAAAACTATTTTAGGTAGTTCTGCGTTTTGGAGGGGGGAGGGGTAATATTCCAAATATTATATGCTCAATGTTTTTAAATGTTATTAGCACTCTCTTCTGGAGTACTAAGTTATCACTTTTACTACCTGCCTGGGTAGGTACTTATCTCTTATCGCCTCTATATTTATGCTAAGACAAATGAGTGAAATTTGAAATTCAAAGAAAGTCATATTATATATGACTTAATTAACAGCAATAACAGAAAGTTGTAGGAGGTGTTTTATATCAGATTTTTTTCTTCCACATAAGTGAAAATTATCTTTCTCCTTTTTCTAAACTGACTGAGATTGTCCATTCTCATAAAGCTTTGTCACTTGTCCATTATAGCAAATATTTGGGCCTCCTATTCTTTCTTTAATTTTACTACCAATCAGATAATTAATTTTTATTACAAATAGTATGCAGCTTCATCTGTATGACTTGCTTCAGTTTGATATTTCACAGAACAAAAAAAAGAAAAAAACGAACACTTTCGTAACATGCAGTTTGCGCAAATTATTACATATATGAAGTGTGGCGGGACTAATATAACCAGAAATAAATGAAATAAAAGAAAATGCTACGAGAAGAATTTAAAATAAGATACTACAACTTGATAGTTACTTAATGAATTCACCTTATTTGTAAATTGGATTAACTAGTTTTATCTTAATAGGGTACTAATCCCTTAATGAAACTGCAACTTTGGAAGAAAAAAAACAAACATCCATTCACTTGTCTGTTCTAGAAGTTGAACAGCAGTCCGAGCCGCTCTCTCCAAACTGGAACTTAAATACCTAAATCAACATTTACATTCTCTGTTATTTTCACTTTGCTTGTCTGGAATAATAGATTTTTTTTTTAAGTTTCTGGCATCTTGCGAAACACTTACGTTTCATTCAACGAATTAACATTTCATTCAACATCCTTCATCCTCTGTTCGCCTTCAGTTGTTGAACTATATTTGAACAAGGTGCTGTCCAGAAATAAAAAATCGTAGCCCTTTCGAGAAAACCATGAAATTTGAAAAAAAACTTTCAATAAGTAAATGGATTTACCAATAAAAATGAAAACTCAATTTCGAGAATTACAGATGTAAGAGAAAGTTACTGGCACGTCTACTGCTGCTATTTCCCTATTGGATCATTGTCAAAGCCATGGGCCTTATCATGTATGCCTTTACTAACAGAACATCAATGTGGACATAAATAGAATACGATCATATTTAACTAAATATTTTGAACGGATACACAACGAACAGAACAAAAATACAAATAGCAAACAAATAGAAACTCAAACATACTCCAGCATTTTAGCATATAACTTTTATCAGCATATTCCTACAATTTTGCGACCATTTACATTATATATAGCTAAATTATATTCTGCGTTAAAAAATTAATAAAATCTGGAAATGAGAACTTTTAATTATGGGAGAGGGGGGGGGGAGAAAAATCTGGTACGAAACGCTCTCACACTACTCTTACCCTCGTATACAAATCTAAAATATTGTTTTTTTTAAATTCCCATTTTTACTTATTTGTGGTAACATAAAGATAGAGATGTTAGGGGTACAAGTACCAACCTACCAACCCAAGCAGGTAGAGAAGTGATTAGATTGTAATCTACAAGAGCGCGCTAATAAAATTAAACCAAGTATATAGTAACGTTTGCAATTTAATGCCACAAATCCCGCCCAAATGTCCAAAATATTTTTTTGTTTTTTGGAAAGTTGTTACAAATAAAAGTGTTAGGTTTATTTATTTATATTTATGCTCGCAGCATTCCAATTTAAAAGAAATCGTTATAACTCTACCCGATTTTCTTCAAATTTGAAATCCTAGGAATGCTACTGATATATTGTAGATATATTAATATAATATAGGTGGTAGAACCAATATTGTACTGAAGTGGCAATTTAGTGCAACTCCCCCAGACTCCAAAAAATCAATTTTCCCGGAAAATTGTTCCAAATAAAAGTTATACGCATTTATGAATGTAGTTAGTATACTATGGAGTTGAAAGAAAATTGGTGGAGCCGTTTTCGAGAAAATCGCGAGAAAATTGAAAAAAAAAACCTCAGTAAAATCACAATGACGGTTGATGGATTTTGCCCGAAACTTGGTGTCAGATGTGGTGATAATATCTAGATTAATGGTTCCCAAACTTCTATACCAATGGAAGCCTTATTATCGCAAAACCTGACCATGAACCCCCAAGTAAAATAACTCTACATAACTGCATCATAGAAAAATTACAAATTAAACTTTGATGTCTTGAATGGGTAAATGGTGACGTAAAAGAATAGAATTTAAATGAAACATTTTGATATTTAAAGTAGTAGTTATTGAAATTATAATTTTTGGTTTAACATACAAAAACACATTATTTTTTTTTTTTAGGATATAAAATTGGTATCTATTTTTGTAATCAGAATTTGTGGTATCCTTGTTCAAACATTGGTTTCAACTCCCTCATTTGTGGATAATTCAATCAATGGCTGCTGTATTAGTCTGGATTCTTATGGATAGATGCACGACTCTTCCATGATGCCATATTTTTAGACAAGTTATTGTATGTAGCGGCGAGATTCCGTTCCTGTTTAAACCTGTATAGATATGTAGATAGACGGCCGCGGTCGGCCCAACTCCCACCGAACTATACTGCTCGTTACTTGTATTTTATATCCTTATCTATACTTTATATTTTAGTCAAGACGTAAAAATCGCTATCAATCTATTTATTGCTATTTATTTTAACTTTCATAATCATGAAAATAGGTCATAATTAAGTTACTTTATTAAAACCTTTCGCTGGGCCCCCCGATGTTGTCCACGCACCCCAAATTAATTTTAATTTGCCACAGACCTCCTCAGGGGTCACAAGAACCACTAGGGGTCCGTCGGAACCACATTGGGAACCTATGTCTAGACGGAATATAAAATTTAAGTACGCTGAAATTTATTTCGTTTTGGAGATATTGTGTTTTCACTCACACATACACAGAAGTACAATCATTGGTTAAAACATTTTTTCCTGCTTAGGAGGCTTCATAACATGTAGTTCCGGTAAAAAGACAATTTCGAAAGTGTTACACGATCGCCATGATTAGTAATATGAAAGTAATAAATAAAAGAAATAAAAAATTAGGAAAAACAATTACACATTCAGAACAAATATATATATAAATATATATATATATATATAATTAAAAAAAAAAAAAAGAGCAAAACTAATAATAAAAAAAAAAATCTTGTTATAATTAAACTTTTAATTGAAAAGTTAGATTATTATCTATGATGATAAAAGACGCACAATGGTTTGTTTTTAATAAAAACAATTATGTATAAATATATTTATTGTAATTACAAACAAAACCTTTATCATTAATAGTTTTTAATTTTGTAAATGGACTTTAAACTTCTTTTTTATTATTTTGAAGGTCATATGAAAGGCTACCAGAATAATAAAACTATTATTTGTATTTATTGTCATTATTATTATTATTATTTTGTATACATTTTAATAATAATTTTTAGAAAATTAACTTCTTTTTTTTATATATATATTAGAAAAAAAAGGTAATAAACAACTCAAGTTTTATCTAATTGACTTTAAGTGAAATTAAAAAAAATAATAAAAATAGAAAAGAAAAAACAGTTACACATTTTCATGATAAAGGAGTTATGTGGAACTTGTAAAAACTCCCAAGTCCCTGTTTCTCCACATGGGAAAAAGTAAGGGTTCGGAAAAAAAGTTGTAAGAGCGTTTTTATTCAAGATATTGTTAGTGTTCTTTGTTGTGGTTGGGTCAGCAGAGCTGGAAAAAGCATCAGAGATATTTTCCATGATAGCCTGCTTTTCTTTTTGTGGTCATCGACCAACCTGTTTCGGGCGTTCGTCCATCATCAGGATTAATATTAAAACAGTGCGGTAACGTACGCTTGCACAGAGTAAAATCACTTTACACACTCAGGAATTACTTTCGTGATTATTTTAATTTTGTAATCACTTTTACTGTCTACATCCTCGAGTTATTTACATCACCGAGTAAACGAGAAGAGCGAGTAGGTCAATGTAATGAGAGCTTTTAAAAATTCTTATGTAAATCTCGCGTTTAATATTACATTTTTTTTTTTTTTTTTTGGACGAGTCCAAATTAACTGATTTAAAAAATACTGATTAAAAAAATATATATATTAAAACAAATATTGAATTTAATAATTTATATTTTACTATAATTTCAATTATCACTGTCCTAACCTTCAAATTCGATTAATTATTGTAAGTTGGTAACACTGCAATTTTTTAATCTCTGAAGAATACAACAATTTTATTCACTATTTAAAATATTTATTGGCCTTAACATTTCAACGTAAAATGAAGATTAAACAAAATAAAAATTAGTTTTTCACTAATGTTTATAACATTTATTTCTTTCAGAAGGTCATAAACAAATTAATATTTAATTTCAATGGATAAAATATATACATACATTTAATATGATTATTTATTACTATTATTTATAAAATCATATTTTATTTCAGTAGTAGATTTCTGTAATAAATATTAAAGGTAATATTATATTTTATGATTAACAAATAATTGATTTTTATCCAAGTGACGATATGATATCAATACTTTTATATTATAATTGATAAATATTAGTATTATATGAAATCTGTTTAATTAAGGATTTTATTTATAATGTTTTATGAATTACTGTAGGTATTTATTTAATTTTTTTTTGTTTCACAATAATTACGCATATAATTGCTATTTATTACTAATGTAAATAAAATGTGTGTGTGAAAATATTATATATATATTTATTAAAGTATTGCACAGTTTTAATATGGCAACAATATTAAAATTGATTAAATATTGATTGAAGAGACGGAAGAATCACTTTGATTATTGAGTTTATATATTGATTTATGTAAAAACGGTGCTTTTTAGCTGTTCTTTATATTCTGTCATTTAAATGGACAGTTTTTTAATTTATTTATAAAATAGACAAGTAATCTGATTTAAAAATCAAATCCGAAAATTTATAACACAATTTGTGTGCAACATAAAGATTGATATAATAAATGTTTCCCGAAAAATGGCGAATAAGATGTCACGTACGGATTGCTGGAATTTCTTCATTCTTTTTTCGAAACCATGTAAAGGCGGCGACGGACTTGCTGCATCGTACTAGTCGGGATTTCATATTTGTTATTAAAGCAATGAGAAAACGGCGGAAACAAGCTGCTTCAGGCTATTCGAATAAAAAAAAAAAATCACTGAAGCCTAAATATAGAATCAATTTTCTTCTAAAGGAAAAAGGTAATAAAAGATGAAAAACTTAATAACTTCGACAATAGCGCTGCGGGTTTTGCTAATTGTTAGCAAAAACTTTCAAGATGAATTCCCCTTTTAGATACAAAAAAAAAAAAATTATGGAATTTCAGACTTGAATCTTGTGCGATTTTTTTTAATTTTTGAGTTAATTTATTCAAACATACTTATTCATAAAAAAAAAAATTATTTACAAATTCACGGCTCTAAAGACATGTATTTCTGGCAAGTTCACGATCACGAAAATTTTGACGCGGTTGCCATAAATCCCTCTATACCCTCAGTGATAGTAATAATCAAAATACAAAAATGAATAAAATAAAATCAATATGACGGTGATTTTGGAATGAATGTATGGTTGAGTTCACAATGCGTATAATACCTGAGATTTTATCCGTCGTTGCGTAGGCTTCTTTTTGTTCGATTTCGGATTTAAGTTGAAGGTCAATTCGCTAAACAAACTTGCTGGTGGATGAAAATCAGAATTAATAAATAGAAGCATGCTGTGACGAATGAAATCTAAGAACATGATATATATTTTTTTTATTTTAAGGCGCGTCAACATCTATGGTCATTGGCGCCCGGGCCTTCTCAGTGCACTGCCGGCCTCTGAACAGTGTTCTCTCGTTACAGACAACACTGTCCATCTCTGGAGGTAGATGGCTTCTAGGAAGAAAAAAATCTAAGGGTAGCACAGCTGGACTCGAACCCGGATCCTCCGCGTGGTAGTCCAGTGCGCTAACCACTTTAGCTATTCCCTTCCCTGAACTTGATTTTCTTCTAGCCTATATTCACAATATTCTAATTTTCTTCAAATCCTATATATTTAGAGTATAGTTAAATGTCCTAAACACTAAGATAATGTGTCAGAACACTTACAAAATGTATTAAAAACACGCTTATTTGGAAACCTTATTATTAAAGCTTCCTCAGAGAGAAGTGGACAGGTCCTTCCTATGGAAATTGCGTTCAGAAAATTTTCCAAGATGGCGTTATTTTTCTCTTAAGGCAATGAGTGGAATAGAAATCATGAACTTCAGCTGTTTTGGAGTTTTGACTGAATTTCTCAAGAGCTCTTTTTTTTTTTTTTTTTTTTTTTTTTTTTTTTTTTTTTTTTTTTTTGTTTTTTTTTTAAATGAATGAATTTTTCACAAAAATAATTTCTTTGAATACAAATTTTGGTGCTCCCAGTAAATGTCACATATGTCCGTCACATGGGATATATCAGCCTATTTTTATAAAAACAAGTGAAATCTAGATCTGTTTTAAAAGTTTTATATAATAGAAATGTGTAATTACTTGAAATACTTTAAAGGGAAAAATGATTATAATTTAAAATAAAAGTAAATTATTTGTATCCATTAAAACAGTGTAAAAACAGAAAAAAACAAAAAACTTGAATGTAAAAACAATGTTCGTGAAATCATCCAATTAAACATAACTATTCGTGCGACAATTTTTCCTATTTGTTGGGGAAAAAATTTTTTGTAAAGATTAATAAACTCGTGCTTTCTTGCTATTAGATATCACGTGCCAATTATCATTTAAAACAAAGCTCCCTTCTTTAATAAACCAAAAATTATCGGAAATAATTACTAGCATTCTATGTTTTTGATAATTCAATAATAATAATAAATAAAAAAAAGTAAATATATTAACAAGAGGGCTCTTTAATAAGAGTAGAAGTCATCTGAGAACACCTCAGATTTTCGAAATTATATTCTGTACCGCTAGGATAACAATATTTTGAGATATCATGATTAACCATCTAAAAAAAAGGTTATATTCACACGACATTCTCGTTCTACTGTTGTTAATAATACAAATATATAATATAAATTGATAAATTTTCATTAAACTTCAAATTTAACTCATTTGGTCAAACATAAGTAAAGAGATGGTGGACTGACAGACGAGTAAATAACTTGGCTAATAATACATGGATTACCCAATACTCCAGAAAAGAGCGCCAACCATATTTATAACATTTGAAATTTAACTGTCACAAATTCCGCAGCACTACGTAAAATCAAATTAAAGTTTATTATGTACATATTTATATCTATGCCATTAATATATCAAGTTTAATGGAAATTGTTGCAGTCATGTTCGAGAAAATTGAAAAACAACAAAAGACTCAAAAACCTATTCTCTAAAGTCGCACTGCCAGGTGAACAGATTTTCTTCAATTTAGAATTTCCACAAGTGTTTCTATTATATACTGATTTATATTATACTTTAGTGGTATTCTAGAGGAAAGTTTGACGCTATAGTTCTCATAAATCCCCATAGAAAATGAATTTTTCCGCGAAAAACAAAAAAAAAAAAATTCAAGTAAATTGCACTTCCGGTTGATGGATTTTTACCTGAAACCTTAATGTTTCATGCGGTAAGTTAAAAATGGAATACCAAGTTGAAGCTTGCTGTGATTTTTCTTCTTTGAGCATGTGTAAATTGTTCACACATCTACACACACACTCACTTTAAAAAAAAAAACTGGTGTGAACACTCACACAACTTTCTCTTACTCCAGTTCTCAAAATTATAACTGAGAAATTTTATAGTTTGTGTACTAAATTTAATGAAATTCGTCGAAAGCTGAATAAAAACTGTCCAGTAAAAGCGCACTTCCGCTTGACTAATTTTCTTAAAACTCGGAATTTTTGCCATCTATTTATATCTAATTTTATTACGTCTGTTTGGATGATAGAATTGTATAATCAACTATGATAACACTTTTGAGAAAAACACAACCCCACCTCTCCCCTAAAAGTGCCCTTAAATGAATTTCCCAGAGAAATGTTTTAAATAAAAGTTGTAGATCTTTGTATGTTTAGTTTATGTATAGGAAGTATCAAGAAAATCGTCGGAGACATTTTTTGAGAAAATCGCGAAAAAGTGAAAAAAATCATTTAGTAAAGTGGTTGTGTAAACGCACTTCCGGTTATCCGATTTTTTTTTTTAAACTCGGAATTTCAACAACATATTTCAATTCTAATTAACATTATTTAGATGATGGAATTGTTTAATAAATTGAAATAGCAGTTTAGATGAAAACTAACCCCACCCCTCCCTCATAACTGCCCTTAAATGTTTTTTCCCAGACAAACATTTCAAATAAAAGTTATAGCTCTTTGTTAGCGCGGTTGATATACCAAGTTTAAAGAAAATCGTCGGAGCCACTTTTGAGAAAAACGTAAAAAAACCAATAAGTAAAGTGGTACTTCCGGTTGAGGAATTTTGACAGGTGACCCACTATCAGATGCGATGGTGATACCTAAACGGAATATTAAGTTTCAACTTTCTACGGTTTTTAGTTTTTGAGCTATGCTGTTTCACACACACACACACACCACACACACCCACACACACCAGTTGCTAAAAACCACTTTTTTTGGACTCAGGGACCTCAAAACGGATATTTCAGGTGAAAACTCGATATCGAAATTTGTCACGATTATAATACTTCCTCTTACTAGGAGGTAAGAGAAAGTAAAAAGTATTGACATACAGATCAGATTTTTGTGTGGTAGTTATGTTTGTTGAGTCCCACTTCAGTTGCTTCCATTGATTCTAAGTAGTTGAATGATCTGTTCTGCAAGTCCTAAATGTTAAATATACTGGTTATTTCGTATAATTACTACGGGTAGCCCGCCCCAGGATGTCTTTGATCTCTGAAGAAATGAGTTAATCCACTTTCTCCTCACAGTTCAAGAGTAGTAATGAAATCAATTTAAAATATGAAACTTAATAAAGGGCAAGGCAACATTTTAATTCCATTATAACATTATAAAGCTATTAATCTGGTATTATGGAACGATCACAATGTCACATAATCTCTCCTCTCCCGTCTAATAGATTTTTGTTAGTTCAATCCCGCACCCTAAAAAGAACTGGGGGGACTTAACAGTACTTCTAACATTTTTATTGGCAGTGAGTGCATGTTAGCTTTTTTTATTCACTGTAGGCCCCTAGCTAACAACATATGTTGTATTTTTAGTTATGACCCAGTTTAAAGTGTTCATTGTTATGTGTATTTTTTTTTTGTTACTGTTGTCGTTGTTACAGTTCTGTATAATAATAATACACAGCCGGTTTTCAAAACAGCTTTGCACCCATTCAAAACTCTCACTTAAGCTTTTAGCCTATCAAGATCATAGCAGAACAGGATAAAGATGCCTTTTATCTTGTATTATTAAATTCTTTTCAGTCACTGTCCCACTCTACCTGTCTCTCTCACTCTCTCTACCTATTACAGTTAAGTGGATATTATTGTTAACAGTTTATTGCTACTTTGTAACTCTATAGAGTTTTTTATACATTTTTGAATAAGATAAATGATCCGTTATGAAGTGGTTGTTGGTATGTTCTATATATGTTCATTAAAAAGAAATGACATCGTTTAGTATATTAATATTCTTTTTCCACAATCCCATCCAAAATAATTGGTTTTAACGTCATCCCTAACCCAAAATTACCTCCAAAAATTAGTTAGTCCAAAAAAATATTCCAACCAAGAGTGCTATTACTATAAACAATGTATATACTATGAACACAGAATTTCAAGAAAATCCTTTAAGCCGTTTAGGAGAAAATTGCAAAATAAAAACGGAAGAATCCATTCAGTGAAGTGATGAAGTTTCGATCATTTCCTGTCGGATGGATCCCGTGGTATTTCCCAAACGGAACGTTAAGTTCCAGCTATCCCCTGATTTTTCGTTTTTGGCGACAAAATTTTTTCCCCTGCTCTTTACATACTAACATCCTCAATAAATTCTCCGATCAATTTCTAATTAATAAATTTTCCAAACACAAGAAAGCTCAAAATGTTCCTTGAGAAAATATTATATGTACCTTGAGAAAACTTAAATTCGAAAAATTTTATCCTCTTAAATGAAAGTAAAAAGTTCTTTCTGTCACTTTGACTTACCATTGTAAGTATTGCGACTCAATTTCGAAAACGAGTTTAAGGTTCCCTAAGGAAATTTTTTGAGGTCCTCTAAGGCCGAAAAAGTAGTTTTTACAAAATAGTCTGTGCGTGTGTATGGACTTTAAAGGAAAAATCGTAGGAAGAACAAACTTGGACATTCAGTTTAGTTATCATCATGGGATCCGGCGGTAAAGTTATCAGTAAAAATTCTCCAACTTTACTGAATTGATTATTTAATTTTTCACGATTTTCTTGAAAACGGTTCCGATAATTTTTTTTTAAACTTAGTACACCAACAACTGGTCGTATCAACGAAGTTACTATATTTATTTAAAACATTTCTCCGGCAAAATTCATTTAACTAGTAGGGGTAGGGGGTGCTTTCCATTAAAAGTGCAAGTTTGGTTTATTATAAGATACCATCATCTAATCTAAATAATATTATTTAGAATTATAGGGCCGGAAATGCGTCTTTTTTGAACAGTTGTTTCAGTTTTTTGCGATGTCTCTTGCCTTGGCCCCTCATCCACGCGATTTTCACCTATGGTTCCCCCTCGGAATATTCTGGGCTCCCTTGGGGAACCCTAACCCTGTCTGAGAACCGCTGATCTAAACGGAATATCCCATTTTAACGCCCTACGATTCTTCGTAATCAAAAAACTATTTTTCCGGATAAAAAGTTTCAAATAAAAGTGATAGGTACTTATGTGTGAAGATAATATACAAAGTTTAAAGAAAATCGTTGGAGCCGTTTTCGAGAAAATCACGAAAAACTGAAAAAAACAAAAAACATTCAGTAATGACGCACTTTGGTTGATGAATTTTGCCGGAAATCTTTGCATCTGATGCGATGATAGTAACTGAAAGGTATATCAAGTTTGATACTTGGAAACTCATTTGTAAGATATTCTGGTGACCCACACACACACGCCTTTTACTAAAAAAAAAAATTTCGTATTCAGGGGCCACGAAACATGTATTTCCGGTGAAAACTCAATTTACAAAATCTGGCACCAACGCAATATTTCCTCTTATGTGGTGTAAGATATACGCAATTTCCCGAGAGTTAAAGAGCCTATCAAACGTCCATTCTCTGGAGGTTATGATCTTGCGATCTGTGTGTCGTTACGTTACAGAGATGTTAAACATAATCTCCCTAACCAGCTTTATTTTCCATATTCATTCTGATTCAGATAGGTCATATTGAGATGACAAAAAGACTGCCACCATTAATAGGGATGTTATAATGAATACTGGAGAATATAATGGTCCCATTTAGCATAAATGCAACGATTTCTTTTGGGAGGCTTCGAGTTCTAAAACTAAAATAGGGGAACCCAGCAATAAGTGGAAATAAAAACATCTACAATTTCGTTTCTTTTTCGTCAAAGAAAACACATATGCCTATTACTGAATTTCTCAAAAGCATGAAAATGAATTTCTAACTTGGTAAACATTGTCATCAAAGGGTCTCCATTTAACCAATAATTTGGATTCGTTCAAGGTGAGTTGCTTCATTGATCTTGAAAACAGGAAATGACATTTACGTTTAAAAAGGAGAGTAGATAGAGAGAGAGTGAGAGGGAGAGAACAATAATAAAAGATGCTGTAATGTTTTAGAAGAAGTATATCATGCGACTCCTATCTCCTGGTATTACGTAGTGAACACGCGACATATGGCCCAAACCCTCCCTGTACGCCTTCTAGTTCCATTTTTACCTGTTCTTTAACGTTGTTCATGTGACAATACAAAGCACAAATGGAGCATTCAGAAAGGAATTAACCCTCCACTTACATTATCTTCATCTAAAAGCCGACCCTATAATTGTAGTAATTCCTACAATAATGAAACAAAGGGGCGGGGGGAAAAGGTAAAGAAAAAAGAAGTATATAATAATAAAAGAATCTAATTTTTGTCAGATATTTGCGCTCAACCCCTCCGCGCCCACCAGCCACCCGATTATCACAACCTAATATTTTGTGAAAGAAGCCTTTAGCGGAGGGGGAAGGGAACATGATTCAAACTTAAAGTACAGTCACATTCCCCCCCAGTCCGTCGTAACAAACCAACACGAACATTAAAAGTATATAATATATAATTTAGTGTGATTGTTTTGTTTTTTTTAGTTGACAAAATGATGTTGGTAAATTGTGGCATGGTCCCAGTTCCCTAACTACGTAGAATTATTTATATTATTTTATTTTATTTGTTTGATTATGTTAGTGACATTTTTGCCACTTTTATATATTAACCAATAAAGAAAGAATACAGATAATTAACTATTACATGTATCTGCGAATCGGCCTGACTTCGCAACTCTTTTTTTAAGAAACACTTTAAGCTGCGTTCTGCTAAGTTTGAGATCACAACTTATAATCTTCTAAGTGTTCAATGCAATAATGACGGCGATTTTATGTTATAGCGAGCAATCGTGGGGTTTTGAAAATTAAAATGGAAATGTTGAATAGTTAAATCTGTTCTTTACAAAGAGGCTATTTTCTCTCCCCCAGGAATGTCCCAAACTAAGTAGCGTACAAAGAATCCAAAATATCTCCTTCATTTCATTATTATTTTTTTCTGCATTTAAATTATATAGTTAAAATTTTGTATTTACCTGATAATCGTGTTCCTGAAATATAATCAAAATACTTTTATTTATTTATATGTTTATAAAATTCTTTATTTTTACTTTGTGAACTTCGTACAATGCTAAAGATTGCAATAAATTCGCCGAAAAGTCGGTGAAAAAAAAAATAGTTTGTTTTCCTGACCGAATTTCAACATCTATTTTACAATATCATAACTAGCGGTCGAAAGAACATTTTTCTTCAGACTTGGAATTTTAATTAATTCACTGGCTTCAACATTTTTTGAACAGCCGGGGAAACTTAAAATAAAAATGACACTTGAGGGAAGCTTGGACTTTCCTGCTCTCCAGGAATCCCTCTAAAATCTACGTTGGAAAAAAAAATTATGTCTATAGATTCGGGTTGTTGGAATAACAAATTCAAAGAAACTCATCGGTATTTTTATTGAGAAAATTGTGGAAAACTGAAGAAGAAAAAAAAAACGTTCAACCGTTCAATAATAAAGTCGGACTTCCGAGCAACTGATTTCTTTTTAAACTTAGATTTTGGCGAGATAAATTTAATTCTCATTAATACTGAATAGATGAGAGACACAAATAATTAAGGGAAATATTACTTTTAGAGAAAAATCTAACATCACCCGTTTCCAAAATCACACTAAAATGAATTTTCCCCGGAAAAATGTTCAAATCAAAGTTATGGCATGTGTAGTTGACACATGAAGTTGAAAGAAAATCGTAAAAAAAAAACTAAAAATAAAGTATCAGTACTTCTCACTGATTTTGACTAACCTCTATTGTCGTTGAGTCCTTAGCAGAACTCAAATGAAAAAATCAAGCCCATTTTTTTCGTATTCGGAGGACCTTAATACGTACGTGTATTTCCTGTAAATGAACTCAATTTCAAAAATTTGTCACGATTGCAATACTTCCTCTTACAGAGTGGAAGAAAATACAAAATATGAAAAGTATATTTTATTAATGTAACGGCTCCACATATATATATATATATAATGTACATTAATATAATTATAAAATAAATGTAATTATAAATTTGTTCTGCGTATTAATACCGTTATATAAAAAGAACTAATAATAATAATAATAGTAGTAAAATGTCTATGTCCATTTTTTATATATATATATATCTTTATGGTTTACATAATTTTATATTAAATTGCACTTAGTATTTGTGGTAGTTGGGTTACATTCTAATAATGTAATATTCATGTATATATATTTTTTTATTACTATTACAATTATTTATCTACATTAAGAAATTTTATTTTTTATATAACACTTATGTTTAATGAACTTACCATTCATTTATAATAAATGTCATAAATTATTTCTTATTTCCTGCATTTAGAGAAAGTTAGCAGAAAAATTGCAAATTTTATTTTATAATTTTACTGAACGTTTATTTTTTTTTTTTTCCAGTTTTCTGCAATTTCTTTTATTTTTGGGAAGTTTTTGGAAGAAAAGCTACTATTAAACTTTGCTCTAAAATGGTACTTCTGTATAATTTATGGTTCTATCATTAATACTTTGATCCCTTGGACTAACAACGTCAAGTAACAAATTGAACTTAACGACTGATATACAGGACAAAGCGAATTCCGGAAAAGTGACTATAAGACTTGCTCTTCCCGTTACTGTCACGCGACTCAAAAATGACCACACAAAGCAAACTCCTACTGTACAAAATAGTCATCAGACCGAAGTTACTTTATGCTTCCTCCGTCTGGTGCCTGACTAGTAACTAATAAACTTCAGACAACCCAGAACAAATTCCTAAGACTAGCGATTGACTCACTAGGACCAAAAACCGACCTACTTCACGTAAAATCTTCAGTAACCCCAGTTTATACCTTCATCCAAAATCATCTCCTGAAACTCCTCTCCACTCTAGACTGTCGACCTCCAATCCACTCTGCCGAGAAATAGCTTCCTACGATCCCTCCATACATTACAGGCATAAAAGACTGAAACACATCCTCTCTTAATATTTTTCCTAAAGCTGCAGGTTTTTCCCCTTTTTCCCTGCATCTAGTTCCTCGCCTAATCCCAAAAAATCACTATATAAACAATGTAGGAAGGTTATAATGTTGATGTACATTGGAACTTCTATTTATTATTATTATTGTACATACTTGTAAATTTGTAATAAAGCTTTTAATCCATCTCTATCTGTTTCTATCATCTGTATTATATTACATACACACACACACACACACATACCCATAGACCATTCGCGAAAAACATTTTTTTCGTATTCACAAAACCTCAAAACAAGTATTTCCGGTGACAACTCAATTTTGAAAATTTGACACGATCGCAAAACCTTCTCTTCTTACTAGGAGTAGGAGAAAATTACAAAAAAAAAAAAATTGTGTGAAACACGACTTCCTCTTTCTGTATGTGTAACGATACATTTTCTTTAAATTTCAAATTTCATTCATTTGTCTTAACATACAGGTGGGGGGGGCGGCAGAGAAGTGCCAGCCTATCAACCAGAAGCAGGTTGATTACAGAATGGATTACATTTTATACAGCACCAATAAAATTGAAAAAACAACAATTTGAAGTTTAACGTTTCAGATTCCTCAACTACTGTAATAGTATCGAAAGAGAGTATTTTTTTGTAGCAGAGAAAGAGAGACAAAATGCCAGGACCACTCTCTCGGACTAGAGTGGGAGAAATCATATAAATACAGCGACGGGAGACAGAAATAAGAACAGTTCTTATTACTGAGTTCATACAGCCAATCACTACGTGTCATTTTACCCTTTACCACTCTACCATACTGTATCATTTCAAGTGCAAAGTCCAGGCAGTCAATGTCACTTATCATATTATACACTGCAAACCATATTCTGTTAATTAATTCTAAGCAGACCATTTCTCTCCTTCAACAACCCCATTATACTACGTAAAAACAATTTTTTCAGAAAAATGTTACAAAAGAATAAAGGTGATTGGTTTATATCTGTGCGAATAGTATTCTAAATTTAAAAGAAATTGTTATCGTCATTTTAGAGAATATTAAAGCTCAAAGAACCCATTCTGCAAAATCACACTTTTTACGATTATTCGATTTTCTTCAAATTTGGAATTCTAGCAATACTTGTAATAGATATTAATATTATGTACGTGGCAGCAGAACATACATTTTAAATGTAGTGATATTTTACAGATAAGTTTAACGCTACTGTTTCCCCAGAACCCTCATCACACAACACATACAGATCCCCAGAACCTAAAACACACAGCAGAAGTCGTTGTCACATTTGTAGTTTTTTTCAAAAATATTTATGGCAACTAATAAATTACAATTAATTTTATATATCTAGTTTACAGCATTACCAATCAATTCCGTGTACAAAAATACAAATGAATTGAATTTGATTATTGTCATATAATATTGAACGTTTTATTCTATTTTTACTGTACTTGTTTTAGATTGTACACACACAAGTTGTCCCCAATATAATAATTACATCATTTCTGATTGATCATTCCTTTTATCGATATTACTAAAAGTGTTTGTCGCTGCTGGCTGAGGGGATGCCGTGGGATCTGTTGCCGTGAATTGAGGTATGATGTACATATATATATATGTAGCTACTACTATTCTAAAAAGCTTATATATATATATTATATCCGTGTTTTATTAACAAAGCGGAGGTGAACAATTATTGAATCGCGTGCCCCAATGAAATCATCACAATCACGTCATGTATTGTCGCACGAACAGGTCTCCAATAATGTTACCAACAAACCAACCAACCAACCCTCCCTACTCCACAAAACTTGGCTTTGGGCCCCAGCGCGTTACCTCTGCTATCCGTTACGACATTCGTTATTAAATCGACCCTTTCTCTAATGCCCACCTATTTATAACATATATACATATACTGAACAACATTATATAATGTAATATTTTACCATAATCAAAACAGATATCCCCCCTCCCCACATTTTTTGTCTAAAAGATAATTGGGGGGGAGGGAAAGGATTCGTGATTTCATAGCTTTTCTTGTCATATTTCTCTATTAAATAAACAAATCTGATTATTACTTTATCTTGCTCCTAGTCAGAGGAAGTACGGCGATCGTATCAAATTTTAGAAATACATGTTTTGAGGTCTAATGTGCGTGTGTGTATGTGTGACCAAAGTATCTCATACACAAAAAATCGCAGGAAGCTCGAACTTAGTATTCTGTTTAAATAGGTACTTACCCACCGTATCAGACATGAAGATTTCAGTCACAATTCATCAACCGGAAGTATGACTTTGCTGAATGAGTTTTTTTTTTCAATTTTTTACCGTAATATTAGTTTTTTTGGGTGGTTTTTTTTAGGGTTACAATAGCATTTAAGCTTTCCTCTGAAGTACTACTTTAGTAGAATGTGTATTTCTAAAACCTTTACAATATTAATATAACTTTAGAAGCGTTGGTAGAAATTCATTTCCTAATTGGATGAAAATCAGTTAACACAAAAGTGCAACTTTACAAAGTTGTTTTTTACTTTCTCTTACTCCTAAGTAAGAGGAAGTATTGTAATCGTGTCAAATTTTCGATATCGAGTTTTCACCGGAAATATCCGTTTTGAGGTCCCCTGAGTCCAAAAAAGTGGTTTTTAGCAAATGGTCTGTGTGTGTGTCTGTATGTGTGTATGTATGTATGTATGTATGTATATATGTATGTATGTATGTATGTAGGTATGTGAACAGCGTAGCTCATAAATGAAAAATCGCAGAAAGTTCAAACTTGATATTCCGTTTCGGTATCACTATGTGATCTGACAGTACGTTATCTGTCAAAATTCCTCAACCGGAAGTGCCACTTTACTAAGTGTTTTTTTCACTTTTTTGAAATTTTCTCAAAAATGGCTCCGACGATTTTCTTTAAACTTCGTATATCAACTTCACATGGAAAGATCTACAATTCTTATTTGAAACATTTCTCTGGGAAAATGCATATAAGGGCACTTTTGGGGGAGGGGTGGAGGTAGGTTGTCCTCTAAAGTGCAATTTCAGTTTATTAGACAATTCTGTCATCTAAATAATGTTAATTAGAATTAAATATGTTGTTGAAATTCCGAGTTTGAAAAAAATTGGATAACCGGAAGGGCGTTTACTTTACCACTTTTTTAAATGATTTATTCTCTTTTTCGCAATTTTCTCAAAAATGGCTTCGACGATTTTTTGAAACTTCATGTATAAATTAAACATGCAAAGATCTACATCTTTTATTTAAAACATTTCTTTGGGAAAATTCTTTTAAGGGCACTTTTAGGGGAGGGGTGGGGTTTGTTTTTCTTAAAGTGCTATCATAGTTGATTATACAATTCTATCATCCAAACATAATTAATTAGAAATAAATAGATGGCTGAAATTCAGTTTCAAGAAAATTAGTAAACCGGAAGGGCGCTTTTACTGAACAGTTTTTTCAGTTTTCGACGAATTTCATTCAAATTTGGTACACCAACTATGAAATTTGTCAATTATAATTTTGAGAACTGGAGTAAGAGAAAATTGTGATGAGTGTTTCACACCAGATTTTTTTTTTTTTTAATTTTTAGTATTTTCACAAAAACGACTATAACTATTTCCAATTAAACTTGGAATACTAACTGTACAGATATAAATCTAACACTTTTATTTGTAACGTTTTTCCAAGAAAAAAAAAATTATTTCAGGGGTAGTTCTCCATATTTGTGGCGTTTGTAACAGTATTGGTAGCGCTGTCATTTGGACTATAATGTAATCATTCCATTTTGCCTGCAGATTAGGTACATATACCCCCAACTTATATATTAGGGCAAATGAATACAATATCAAATTTAAAGAAAATTGTCAATTTTATTAACTGGTATAAGAGAAAAGTATGTCAGTGTTTTGCCCCAGATTTTGTTTTTTCCTTTGTTCCATATCTATATGTAACTTAATGCCGCTTCTGCTGGGAAATTAGTGTCCCTTTGAGTACCCCCAACACATTTAATGTTACCTCTAACACAATACAATAGTGCAGAATACAGAGGCGGAGATAAGTGATACGTCAGACACAACTATTTGGGTTTAACCGTATTGTGATGGATGCAAGAAATATAAAAATATATTTAATTTGAAATAATCAAAATTATGAGAAAAATGCAAGCTCGTTCGCAAAAAGGGTAACCCAGGTAGAAGAGTACAGTTACAGGGAGAGTTCATGAACCTTGATAGCATTGTCTACCCCTTCTTCTCACAGAGGAAGATTTGAACGAACAATTAGAAGACATTCCTTCAAGACAGTCTGTTGTAGAGACCGAAGCAGTGCACTTCGGGAATCGCTATCTTAGAATCAATGCAGTTCCACAATATATTAATAAGTTTATAATATCTTTGCAAATAACTTGTAGTTATTATTTTATTAGAATAAATTTATTGTTAGCAGTGGTGACTACTTTCTTATTTCTGATACTTTTCTCTGAAGCATATATACTCACATGCCCCTTTACAAAACCGCTCGTGCTACACAAACCACTACAACTAAACAACAGCACACCAAACACATTTCAGTATCAACAAGGCAAACTCTCTCTCCCCCCATTATTATTATTTTTTTTTTTTTGCGCATCAGCTGCGATGGCTATTAGCGCTAAAACTCTATACATAATAAATGTCTCACGCGTATTTAATAATACTTTCTGGGTATGTTCCAAGACCTTCTTTAACCCCTGAAGTCTTTGCCACTGGTGTACCCACCTATCTAAATTGCCTACATTATCATCCTCCTTCACTTCTGATCCATTCTCCTACACACTCATTCTCATCTGCAAATATACAACTCAAACAACCTCGCCCCGAACGGAAAATCCAGTGAACACACACACACACACACCGAACATTCACTCACCATACACCCATATACAATTGGGAAGCAGAGCATTCAGTACTCTTCCACTTCCAAACGACCCACGCCCACCAAACATATTCTAAAAACGTTATCCGTATACACATAAGTATACTCTTATTATCTAAAACATGACTGCACATCATATCATCATAAAAAGAATTAAATATAATAGAACAGTCTAATATATTTGATATATTCGACAATATTCTTCATCACAATTAAATCTCCCTTGAATAACACCTGAATTGGAGATGTTATACTAAATCTTTTCCGACAATCAATCAGCCTAATACATTCTTCCATTACATGGAAGAATCCCCATTATTATTATTATTATTATTATTATTATTATTATTATTATTATTATTATTATTTTCCCACAGGTGATACCTGGGTTATTCTCTTGCTTACGGGTTGCTTTTGCTACCAAGTAAGCTAGATGTGTCTTGTGTATCACGTGTTGTTCAGAAATTTCCGTACAGTGTTACAAGTTTTCAGTATGACAGCTTTCTGTATCTGTTGATGTATGTATGGGTGTAGTTCTAGTGTTTCTATGTTGCGGATGAAAGAGTGTGGTGTGACTCCTGTAGGTGATATTATAATTGGAAGTATTGTTATTTTGCTCTGCTTCCATATTTGTTTTATTTCTATTGCGAGAGGTGTGTATTTGTCTATTTTTTCCTGTTCTTTTGTTTTGATGTTTTTATCATTGGGGATGGATATGTCTATCATGTATGTGGTGTTCTCATTTTTGTTTACTAGTGTGATATCTGGTCTGTTGTAATCTATCGTGCGGTCAGTTCGTAGTGTTGTATCCCAGTAGAGCTTTGTGTTTGTGTTTTCCAGAACGGTTTGTGGGTGGTATTTGTAGTATGGGGTCCGTTCAGTAATAAGGTTATGTTTTAGTGCGAGTTCTTGGTGTAATATCTTTGCAGCTGCATTGTGTCTGTCTGTGTAGTCTGTGGCTGCCAACAGTTTGCATCCGCTGGTTATGTGTTCTATTGTTTCCGGGAATTGTTTACATTTTCGGCATTGGTCATTCTGTAAAGTGGTACTATTGCTTATGTGTTTGATGTAGTTTCTTGTGGCTATTACTTGGTCTTGTATTGCGATGTTGAATCCTTCTGTTTCTGGTTGCAGGTCACCTTTTGTTAGCCATGTGTATGAGTGTTTTTTGCTGATGTGTCTCTGGTGTACTGTATCATAGTGTCTACCGTGTATGGCTTTCTGTGACCAGCTGGCAAGCTTTTCTGTAATATGTGTGTCTTCGTTTCTAGGTGTGTTTACTGCGTCTTGTATATGCTCACTGAGGTTAAGAGGTGTGAACTGTTTGTCTGCTGTAATAATTGCTTTGTGTAGTCTGCTGTCTTTGCTATAAAAGTATGCCCGTATGTTCCAGATTTGGTTTTCGTGCAATTGTGAGATGTCTATGAGTCCTCGCCCGCCCTGTGTTCTTGGAAGTGTCGTTCGTTCGATGCATGATTTTGGGTGTAGCATTCGGTGTTTTGTAAGTAGTGTACGGTTCAGTCGGTTCAGTTCTTCGGTTTCTGTTTTAGACCATTTGATTACACCAAATGAATAGGTGAGTAGTGGTATTGCGTATGTGTTTATGGCTTTGATTATGAATTTGGCATTGAGCTTACTGTTTAGTATGCATGTGATTCGTTGCTTGTAGTTGTCTGTAAGGTGTTGTTTTATGTCGTTGTGTTGTAATCTAGTGTTTTGGTGGAATCCCAGGTACTTGTATGTCTCGTGTTGTTGTAGGGATTGTATGAGTTGATTATCTATTGTTAGTGTATCTTCATTGTTTTCCCATTTGCCTCTTTCCATCCTTAGTGTTTTACATTTGTCTATACCAAATTTCATGTTGATATCTGTACTGATCTTGTCGGTTATTTTTATGAGATTTTGGATCTGTGTTTGGGTAGCTCCATAGAGTTTTATATCATCCATGTATAGCAGATGGTTTATTGTATGTAGTGTTCGTTTGTTGTGTTTGAGTTGGTATCCTTGTTTTGTTTCATTCAGTGTTCGGAAAGAGGATTTAAACAAATGCAGAACCATAGTGCACTGAGTGAGTCAGCTTGGAATTTGCCTCTTCTGATATTTATTTCCTCTGTTTCGATTTGTTGTGTATCAGTGTTCAGGTGTATCTTTGTTCTCCATGTATTCATTGCATATGATAGGAAATGTATGATTGTGTCCGATATTTCATATATTTGTAGGACTTTTAGAAGCCAGCTGTGTGGTATTGAGTCAAATGCCTTTCTTAGATCTATGTAGCATGTGTACAGGTTCCGTTGATTTTTTTCTGCTTGTTTCAGTATTGTGCTGTCTATTATAAGTTGTTCTTTGCAGCCCTGGCTTCCCTTTCGGCATCCTTTTTGTTCTTCCGTAAGAATGTTGTGTTGTGTTAAGTGTGCTTCGATTTTCTGTGAGATGAGAGACGTTATTATTTTGTATAGCGTAGGTAGACAGGTGATGGGTCTGTAGTTTGCCGGGTTTTCTGTGTTTAAGTTTTTTGGTTTAATGTAGGTTTTACCTTCTGTGAGAAATATTGGGAGTTTGTGTGGGTGTTTAATAATGTCTGTTATACATTGCGCGATAGGAGCGTGGGTTGAGGTTAATTGTTTGTACCAGTAGTTGTGCAACCCATCAATCCCTGGTGCCTTCCAGTTATGGGTCTTTCTGATCGTTTGGGTTAGTTCCGCGTGTGTTACTTCTATGTCACCCGTCATAGTGATATGTCTGTATTTTTCTTCTTCGTTACTGATCCATGATGCTGTGGCGTTGTGTGTTACTGTGTCGCTCCAGATCGACTTCCAGAATGATGTTAACGTTTCTTTGGTAGGAGGGGTTATCTTCATCTGTTTTTTGCTGCTTATGTTATTATAAAATCGTTTTTCATTGTATCTAAACATGTTGTTTTGCTGTCTTCTGGAGTTTGATTCTTTGTATCTGCGTAGTCTATGTGAGTAAACAGCTAGTTTTTGTTTCAGTATGTCAAGTTTTTCTGTCATAGTCTTAGTATTGTCTTGTATTATGTGTTTTATTTTATTCCTTAGGCCTTCCGATTTGTTTCCGTTTATGTATAGTGTTACCCTACCTATTTCCTTACGGGTTTTTGTTACCTTTGTAGTTAATCGAGTCTCCCATCTAGGTATTTTAGGTACGGTGTTATTTCTCATAGGATTTTGTTTATTTAGTATCATCGATGTGTATGCTGCGCTATATATAACCGTGTGTATATGTTCAAGTTCATGTGTGTCCCGTATTAACGTTGGTATGATGTTATTAATTATGTTTAGTGTTCTTGTGAATTTTTTGTTCATTCTTGGTCTGGGTATCCTTGGCCGTTGGTTTGCTTCAGTTTTTCTCCAGTGTTGGTATTGTTTGTTTAGTTCGTTGTTGATATAGGTTTCTTCGTCTAGTGCGTCTGAATTTGATAGGTTGCTCGCGGTAGTGGTCGTTATTTCTCTTACATTGGTGTCAGTAGGTTGTAGGTTGTGGGTTGTAGGTTCATCGGAGTCTTGGATTGTGATTGTGGGTGGTATCTGTATGTTTGGTGTGTGAGCTGCTACTTCTTCTTTGATCATTTGCAGTCTGGAGTTTGGTATTTTATTGTTGATAACGATCATTCTTTTTTGGTCTATTAATCTTTGTTCTGTTACGTCTATCAAGTGTGGGTACTTGTTCATGAAAAGTCTGTGTAGAGTGAATCTGTAGCCTGTCTTTATTGTTTCCATTTGTGTGGCTGTGTAGTAACATCGCATGACATGCTCGTTCATTTCGGCAGTCCAAGTCATGCGTTGCCGAGGTTTGCCTGCTTTGGTGGTTGCTCCTCTATTAGGTAGCAAAACATCCGGAGCAGGGGTTGGTTGGTTGTTTGCGTGTCTGTCAGTTTGGATGTTTGTCTCTGTTGGGTGTTGTTCGTCTGTCTGTATGCTTCGGTTGGGACTGGTTTCGGCTGTAATGATTTCGGGTTGCCCGGTGTGCGCCCGCCTGCTCAGCGACACACCACTAGCGGCTCGCATGCTGCCTCGCCCAGCGCTAGCTCCAGACGAGCCCTGACGATCCTCAGGTAGCGGCTTTTTTCTAAGGCATCTTAAATTGTACTCCATTTCGATGGGTGGTGTAGCTTCTTCCGTTGGGGATATTGAGGTGGAGAAAACTACAAGAAGCTCCCCAGGAAAGAGAGGGAAAAAGGAAGAGGAGCGGGTAAGGGGGGGTAAGAAAGCGAAAGAAGGGAAGAGGTATTTGGGTCAACGGACAGTTGCCCCTTTAGGCGCCTCTTACGCCAAGCGGAAGATACTGTGGCCCTATTCTGCCCCCGAAACCACAGGGGGTTTATTATTATTATTATTATTATTATTATTATTATTATTATTATTTGTCTGTGGGGAGGGACCAAACCCTACGCTATCCAAAGCCCCATTGGGCCCATATAGCTACCCCCAAGAAAAACAACAACAAACCGGGTCTAGAACAAATATCCAGACCCGCATCTAATCCTTCTAAGATTCACCGCAGTCCGAATAAATCGGACAATAAACTTGGGGAATAGCCTAAGCCCTTCCACAGACATCCGCCTTGCCGACCAAAAGTCCTGAAACTAATTTCCTCACAACCCAGGCAATCAGTGATAAGATGGATGGGTGTTTTCCTCCTCTGTCTTACAGACTCTACAAAATGGATCCGGCATGAGCCCCATTATGTAGAGATGTCTCCTTAAACCACAATGTCCAGTAAGAGATCCAACCAGATGCCTGATAGAGCTCCGTGAAAGACACAGCAACGTGTCCGGGCCCCCGATGAGCATTTTTGACTGCCGATAACCAACTGAGCTGAAGGCTGTGAAGCTGTCCATGATTGGAAGCCTGACAAACATGTGCCAGAAGACACGCCAACAGCAGGCTCGGGACCAATGAAAGTGAGGAGAGAGGCGCCTAATTTGACAAACCTTTCCACCTCCTCATTTCCAAATTTCCCATGTGACCCGGTTACCCAGTCTAGAAGCACATCCTTCAGAGAAGAAAGCTCTCCCAGTCTTTTAGAACATTTTAACACCAACCAGGAAGTGAAGATACAAGAACTCATCGCCTTCAGCGCAGCTAGGCTGTCCGGGCAGATTCAAACACCTTTTAATTTGGTGTTATGTACCCCCTCATCCAAGATACAACAAAGAATAGAAACCTCAGTCTGGAAGATTGTGGTCCATTCACCAAGAGATACTGCCAAATGATCTCCGGTCTCAAAATAGACCACAGCTCCAGACCTACCATCCATTCTGGAACCGTCCGTGTAACACCGGAGGTAACCTAACTCTGTAAGAATGCCTCTCCCCCCCGTACACACACTACACTTTTATAGACAAACATGGAAGCACTGATACACAAAGATACCGCAATGAGTTGTAGTTGAATTGAACTATATAGCCGCTATATATCCTGCATCTCTATACATTCTGCTTATATTCAGTGTGCGCACATTTATAATGAACGCGGATATTAAAATTTAAAAAAAAAAAAAAAAAAGTGCGGTAAATTATCCTATGATGATGTTTAAACTACGTCAATTTAACATATTAAGCGAAATTATTTTCGAAGAAAATAATGTATATGTTTATTTCATATACAAACCGCTGTAAGTATACGTTCCAAGTTTAAAGGGAATTTGTCTTTTAATAACGATGTACATTTCTGTCGCAGTATGTGGTGTGATTAATTCACTAAAATGTTTTTATTATTTAAATAGTTAAACCACTCTCCATTCATTGTCACGTTTCTTCCGTTTGTATGAGCAAACATGTATTACGAGTTATTTTTTTCCATTACTGGAATAATATTGCAAGTAAAAAAAAATTTAAAAAAATGTCACTTTCATTCCCTTTTAAAGTAATTAAATAACGAATTATATTTAGTTGACCAAAAAAAAATTATAATTATCGTTTCACTTAGTGTAAAATTGTGTTTCTATTGTATAGAATATTTTTTAATTGCCTTTAATGGGCTGTATGTTTAATAATATTGCACCCTTCTCTGACGTAAATTTATCATTTTATTATAATAATAATAATAGAATGAGCGGAAGAATTAATGTAAATCGATTTAAAATGTAATGAATCAATGTCGTTTATCATCAGAAATCGTTTATTTAGAAAAAAGAGACATAAAATCAACCATTGTTGGAAAAGAATGGCGGAACTTTCACTGTAATAAATTAATTGATGTAATTTAATAAATAAAATTCCTTATAGGTTTATATATTTGTTTTTGCTTGCACTCTTCTATTACGATCCTGACTCCACCAAGTGGATCCAATAAACAGGGTCCGGCTCAAAGTATAGGCGTGCAATGCACACGCGTATGACTCCGCGCTCAAGTAGCCGGTGCCCCTACTTATAACAAACTGACAATGATCAAGAATCTTCATTAGCCATTCATATTTTACACAATCTATCTAGTGCACACGTGGGATATAGCCGGCCGAAAATTGTTAAACCTTTATGGTTAGATAAACACCATCTTACTTTAGAATATTTTACTGATTTCTTTTATAAGCATAATTTTTTTTGTATTATAATAATAATAATATGATATTGATATAAATATAAATTATTAATAACTATTTTCATAATAATTGAAGGATGATGATGGAAAGAACCCCTTACTTAATTTCATGATTGTTTTATGAAATATCCTAGTGTCCCGCTAGGTTCGCATGGTGGACAAAATTTTTGCAAATTCAAAACAACATTTTTGGTTGACTTAATTCAAACAAAAATTGCAAGTTTCAGACAATTCATTGGATTATATTTATTATGTTGCCGATATAGGCTGATATCAAGAATTTTCTTTTTTCTTTTTTTTAACCAAAAATAATTTTATTATTTTGCATTTTCGGGGGCCTACGCCCTTAGGGGGACCTATTTTAATTTTAAAAGGGGGCCTACGCTTCTATCATTAGATATAACATATCTAATAATAAATTTTTTGCTCTATTTCAGGTAAGTGCTGGCTCTATCGTTACAATCCAGGTGATGGCAAAGGTGTTTTTAATTAAGGCAAGATTTAAGTGAGTCCTTTATTTCAATTATTTTCTATTTTATTTGAGATTTATTTTAAAAACTGAAGCCTCAGTAATCCTCTATCCTTAAAAAAAAGTATTCAATACCATAGGGAATCTAATTTTCAATATATTGATTCAATATTAACTCCTTTAACCAATAACTGGATATATTATTTGAGGTATCAAGATTAACCCAAGCTTTTTCATTATTTTCTCATTAAAAGGACCTATAATTTAATACCAGGGAAGGGATTAGCTCAGTGGTTAACGCACTGGACTAGCAACGCGGAGGTCCCGGGTTCGAGTCCAGCAGTGGCTGCGTTTAGATTTTCTCTTCCAAGGAACCTCTACAGCTCACTGTCCGGTGATGGACGACAGTGTTTCTGTAACGAGAGAACATTGTATGAGGCCGGCAGTGCCTCACTGCGTCGGGCGTCAATGACCGTAAATGTAGACGCGCTTTAAATTAAAAAGAAAATTTTTTTTCTATACATACATAACTTTAGTTTGCATATATATGGATTTAAATGAATAAGTAAGGGCGAATTTTGAAAATTTATCAAAATAGGAGACTGGATCAGAATTCCTTGAAGGAGAATTTTCTTCTTTATATATATCATTTTCCACAATATAAAGTAAAATAAAAAGATTATTTACATCAGAAGTAAAAAAATGATGCACAAAAAATGGCCAAGTTATATCTTCTTTGAATATGTGGAACGTCCGTAATGCTGGACAACATCTGAGATTTTATCCATGGTAGCATGCACATTTTTGATGTTCCTGACCGGTTTCGGATTTTCATCCATCTGTCAGAGTAATGTTATCGCGTAGAGAGTTGACTTCAACTTAATGTTTCTGTTACGCACTACACTTGTTGATTGGCGTGGGGTTATAAGGTTATCTTATAATAATTGAATCAACCAGTGTGTGTGTGATATAAAGGTGAAGCCATTTCTCTACACTAATTGATTGATAGCCTTACTCTGACGGTGGATGAGAACCACAAAATAAAGACGGATAAAAACCATACAAACCGATGATCGCATTAACAAATTTACCGTTTCTATATTAAAATATTTGCATTGCTGTCAAATTTAATAGATTCTCTGGATAATCATTTCCTGTAATTTTGTCAAATAAACAACAAACTAAGTCCAAAAGTGGTAAAAAAAAAATAAATTTTGTATTCTTAGGGATAAAAGGACTGACGAGCCACTTGTTCAGGGGGACTTGGTGTACCAGCGTTTATCCAAAAACATACAACAGTTAAGTGGATAAGACACTCGTACGTTAGACTTTCACAATTACACACTGGATACTCCATATTAAAACCCAAGGAAGCTATTATAGATCTTTTAGAGAGTTTGACTTGTAGTTACTTGTGTTCAACCTAATACCTTTTGTAACCTATCTAATATCTAACTGTTGCATTAAACCGAATTTGTTAAGGCTAGACACGAGTAAATTAAGAATTCTAGTTATATAAACTCACCGATTTTTCTTTTTTTTTAATGCAATCTCACAGTTTTATTGCAAAATTCTTTATAATAGAAATTTCATAAAGATTTAGTTCTCTTAACTCCCACTAAACGGTGGAAGTGTATTGAAATACATTTTATATGGAAACCATGCGCCGTGAGAAGAAGATACATGGAGGCATGGATCGCCAAGCTATGTTGTATTCTACGGTTTTGGGTTCGTTTCTCGTACTTCTTCGCGGATTTTATTTTTTTATGAGGCAATAAAAGTTAGGAATGTCTATTTGCTTTTCGCCTTCGTCCAATTAAAACAGTCCAACCAGAAAAAGTAGGCATAAATATGCTCTAATAGGAACGCAAATATCTCACCTACTACAGTATCCCTTCAAAATCAATCTCTCTTCCAGAAAGAATTTCAACTGACTGCAGAATGTGTACAAAGTTCAAGGAAAATCTTTGGCGTTTGAAAACTCGCATTTCTGGTTGACTGATTTTTCTCCGAAACATTTGCATAGAATAAGAGATTCTAAGAGGGTGATAGCAAAATGGAATCTAAATATAATGGGGTTGTTGAGGAAAGAAATTAGGTTTGATTAAATGAACGAGATTAAATGAACACTAATATAATGTAGCTAGTTCACAGTAACTGCACTGGACTTTATAATGAAAATGACAGAATGAATGGTGTGAGTAAAGATGTGACGCGTTGCGATGTATAGATGTATGGTTGTATCTGATAGAATTTTAGGATTCCCACTAGCTTATATACACAGGTTCTCCCACTCTAGCCTGCCTAAGTCATAGAGTAGTCTTTGTTAACCAGAGAGAGCCTCTCTTCTCTCTGCTGGATGCTATTACATAAACAAGGTTGAGCTCACTGCATCATTACGTTTTTGAGATAATAGTGTTGATATAATAAAACAAACATATACGAATACTCTGGAAAGAGATAGATAGATCAAAGACGAAGAAGAAGAAGGAGAAACTATTTTGTTCTGGGAACAAAATCCCTTTGCAATATAAATGAACAAATGTACAAAAATAACATAATAATAAAAATGTACTTTTATTTGTTATTCTGGTATAGGTCCTTTGGATAGAACGAGTCAGTTTTGCCAAACGTTTCGACACGGATATGTATACCTTCTTCAGTTGGCTTAAAGTTGGCTTGGTTGATTAAATGTTATAATAAATGAAACATAATTGGTCGAAAATTAAATAATATTATTATTTATTTATAAACAAGATCAACAAAAAAACTCTCACAAAATAATAAATATTTTCATAACACTTGAAACTGAAAGGAATCTTTAATAATAATTCAAAATAAGAAAGACAGTTTACAATAAAAAAAAAATTGAAATTAAATAAATATGTAACAAATAAAAGGAAGAGAAAAAAACATATTATAGAGATAAATAAAACAGAAACTATAATTAAACGATGAAATAATAAAAAATGATTTTGGAATCAAGATATAATGTGCTCTGTTGCAATGAGAAAAATTTGTGGAGTAGATAGGAAAAACGGTGGACTTTAAGGAGCTGAAGAATTTAATTTTTTTTATAGATATTGGCAGAGAATTCCAGAGGGAAGCTGCTTGGACTAGGTAGGATTTAATGGAAGATAGAGGGTAGGATGGGACAGAATTGGGATATCAAATGATCTGGTGGTATAAAACAGAGTGTATAGTGTATAAAATAATATAGTGGTATGAAACAAAGTGTAAGGGGCTGTTTAATAGAAAAGACTTTGAGGTAATGTGTTCTCCAGAATGGAGTTATGGAGTGAATGGAGTGTTATGGAGTTAAACGGGACTTTGGAAATCAATCTTATGCAGGTATTCATTGCACGGCATAGTTTCATATCCAGCTCTTTGGTGATGCCATCGTAAACATGCTTATACAGAGAGAGATAGAGAGAGGGAGAGAGAAAGATGTCAATCAATTACTGAAATTATCGTTTTCATGTTCAGCGGGGCTTTACGATGAAAACACAATTTTGAAAATGTTTGAGTGTAAGAGTGTAAAAATCAAAAATTGAAAATAAAATAAAAATTAAAATTTTTTAAAATATGTCAGTTTACTCTAATATTTTTGTACATACGATTTTGTACTCGTATATCGTGCAGTTTAGAAAAAAATATACATTAGTGACTGACTAATTACCCAGTTGAAGCTCTTGTTTATAAAGAGAGAATGAATAATGTTGGCTTGTTTATTATAGGATTGAGGGACGTTAAGAGCTATTTAGTGGACGACAGAACGTGGTACCCCCTCCCAATAAAATGAGACAAATTTATGATGAACAGTTTTTTTTTTTGTTTTTTCTGTGAGCTAGCGCCAGTCTGAGTCGGAGGGGGGAGCATTGACGGTCGGTGCAGACTACCAGCTGGTCCAGTGATTCACTCTACTAATGAATGACAATATCTCTCTTGTCATAAAACCAAACACTATTTCCCATGTCCAAGCTATTAGCACTTTGATTTTCTCATCCATTAAGGCCAGATAACAATTTTTTTTTTCTAACCAAATTATATTTCCTTCTACTTTCTCTTACCGAGAGGAAGTACTACGATCTCGTCAAATTTCCCTTAATCAGTTTTCACCAGAAATACAGGTTTTGAGATCTTCTGAGCCCGAAAAATTAGTTTTTGGAAATTAGGTTGTGTGTGTGTGTGAGTCGGACACGGTGATGCTACCTAAACGGAATATCAAGTTTCTTGATATTACACCGGTCGATGACCTTAAAATGAAGCAGGTTATCACGGAAAATGTCTCTGATGCTTTCCAGCCTGCGGAACCAACCACCACATCTTTTGCCTCATAACGGTCTTGTCACAACCTGGATATTTTCTATTATTTCTTTTAATTGTATTTGTTTAATCTGTTAATAAGTTGATATTCTAATACGTTTAAAAATCATTTTGTCATATGGGACATGTATTTCCGGTGAATACTCAATTTTTGGAATTTCTCTCAGTAGTTACCAGAAAGTAAAATTGCTCTACTTGGAATAATGTGCTGTTGGATTAGTCTTAGAACAAAAATAAAATATTAAGAATAAAAAAAAAGAAGGAATTACTCATATTAAAGAGAGCAAACAAGAAACAAGAAGTATGTTGCGTACAACAGTTTTAGAGGGGTGGAGGAGAAGGAGGAGAAGAGAAAGAGTGAATAATAGGAGAGAGGATGATACACTAATGATGGAAAAGAATTATCGACAAGTGCTTCCATTAAAGTCATATTTACTGGCGACAGGTTTCTCTCTTCCTAAACTCTTTATATCATTATCTATGTCTCTTCTGCTCTTTTATAAACACACACAGCCAGACACACACACACATCCAACAGACGAAACAACAGTAACAACTACTAAAGGGTCTGCTCACTGCTGTCTCTTCCATTAGTCCAGACGGGCCACTCTAAACAACAACAACAACAACAACACGACCTCTTTTTTGGCCTACCACCACCACCACCGCAATACCTGTTACCATTTTTTTTTTTTTAACTTCTTTAGTATAACTCTTCTTTTTTTTATATTTAGAGATTTAGAATTTATCAGTTTCTTATCGTATTTACACAACAGCAACAACATCAACTAATAACAATCAATCCCTTCATTTTCACTTATGTAGAATAGTTTTTCATTTTAATTCTATTTAAATATATAATATAAAGTCTTTGGATATTTCGACATTTGACTTTCGCTTATGCAATCCCTCAAAATTCTCTAATTGACTAATGAAAACTGAATATGCACTCAATATTTAGTTGCCGTTAATAATTTAAAGTCTAACCTTGAAGCTTCTTCAGAACTTCCCGTAAAATCCATTTTGTGAAAATCGTGAAAAACCATTCAGTCAGAAAATCTCAGTATCAGATTTGTGGGGGTGTAATACCAAGTTTGAATTTCCAGCGATTTTTTGGGATATTTTGTTCTCACACACACACACACACACACACACACACACACACACACACATATATATATCATTCGCTAAAAAGTTTCTTTTTCTTTTTTTTACCAGCGAACTTCAAAACATGTATTTTCGATGAAAACTTAATTTTGAAAATTTTTGTTACGATCTAAGAGAAACTAAAAGGTTTCTAACAAAAGTGATAAATCTATCATTATAGTTATAAAAAATATATATATATATTTGTTTTCCAAGAATAACACAAAGTATTTAAGAAAGAGAAAAGAAAAAAAACATTCAGTAAAGCCGCACTTCTTGATTTCCAGCTGCCAAGTAATTTCGGCATCAGATTTGAATGAATGTTAAGTAGAGGGAGCGGCTTTGAAGTCAATTCTAGGGTACCGAACTGAGGGATGTCAATGGAAGTTTTGTACGTGTTGTTAGCCCTGGGATAGCCGCAATTTCGCCAAGATCCCTGAAAAACTGGTTAGTCCAACGGGAGGCTTCACATTTAATTCGCATTGTGGACAGAACTGTGTCACTGAACCGAACAGCATATTTATATACCGCCTTGTATAGAAGTCCCCCTCCTAGCATTTACATTTAAAAACAATTTTTCCTAAAAATAACTACAAGATGTATAGTATACATGCAAAATTTCAGAATATCGGTAAAATCGTTTCTTTGCTCTCTCTTACTCCTAGTAAGAGGAAATATTGTAATCGTGTCAAATTTTGGATATCGAGTTTTTATCGGAAATATCTGTTTTGAGGTCCCCTGAGTCCAAAAAAGTGGTTTTTAGTAAATGGTCTGTGTATATATATATATGTGAACAGCACAGCTCAAAAACGAGAAACCATAGAAATTTGAAACTTGATATTCCGTTGAGATATCACCATGGGATCTGATAGTACGTTACCTGTCAAAATTCCTCAACCGGAAGTACCCACTTTACTAATTTTTTTTTTTACTTTTTGCATTTTTCTCAAAAATGGCTCCGAAAAATTTTCTTCAAACTTGCTATATCAACTACACATACAAAGAGCTACAACTTTTATGCGAAACATTTTTCCGGTAAAATTCATTTAAGGGCACTTTTGGGGAAGGGGTGGGGTTAGCTTTTTATCTAAAGTGCTATTTCAGTTTATTAGACAATTCTGTCATCTAAATAATGTTAGTTAGAATTAAAATATTGTTGAAATTCCGAGTATGAAAACAATCGGATGACCGGAAGTGCGTTTACTTTACCACTTTACTAAATAATTTTTTCACTTTTTTGCGATTTTCTCAAAAAAAAGCTCCAACGATTTTCTGGAAACTTCCCATATAAACTACATATACAAAGTTCTACAACTTTTATTTGGAATATTTCTCTGGGAAAATTCATTAAGGGCTCTTTTAGCGGAGGGGTGGAGTTATGTTTTTCTCTAAAGTGCTATCATAGTTGATTATACAATTCTATCATACAAACAAAAATTAATTAGAAATAAATAGATGACCAAAATTCCGAGTTTCAAGAAAATTAGTAACCCGGAAGTGCGTTTTTACCGAACAGTTTTTTCAGTTTTCGACGAATTTCATAAAATTTGCTACACAACTATAAAATTTGTCTATTATAATTTTGAAAACTGGAGTAAGAGAAAGTTGTGTGAGTGTTTCACACCAGATTTTTATATTTTGAGAAAATCTCAAAAAATCCATTGTGCAATCCTTCCAGTTGAAGGATTTTACACTAAAATTTTTCAGTTGGATTCCCTCGTGATTATAATATCAATTAAAATATCAAATTTGAACTTTATGCGATTATTCATATTTACATACAACACATTCACAAATGAACACAACAACTCATAAATATAATCCAAAAATTCAATGGACCTTGAAAAATGTATTTCCGGTGAAAACTCAACACGAAAATCTGACATGATCGGAATACTTTCTTTTAGAGCAATAAAAGCAGGCAAAAAAGATAAATATCTAATCCAAGGTGATTTTTTTAAAAATAAATGTTATTTAATTACCATTTAGGAAAACTTTCAAAGGACAACAACTTAATGCCTTGAAATAACAACAGCAAACAAAAGACTTTTTTCCATTTTGGTTTCCGGTCAATGTCTTTTATTATTAATGCACATTGTTTAGAGGCAATTTTGTTTTCAATATATTGTAACACTCCAAACATTAAAAAAAAAAAAATCCTATGAATCACTGCACTCGATTTTCTTTATTTATACAATTTTCTTTCAATACGTAGTGATTACACATTGCAGGCACCCTCTGTGCCAACCAGCAAAGCTTGCAATTTAAATTTAAACCTAAGTGAGAAAGGCTTCACAAAACCCCTCAAAAATCGATAATATTGATTATCAGTGTAATGACATGGAAAGTCATACCACTGTCAAAGTGGTTCCAGCCAGCTGCTATCTTAACAAAGGATGGCAGTAATAAAAGAGCAATTTATAACCAGCGACCTAGCAGGCCGCCGTCTTCAAGACAATGCCGGCCAAACAAACAAAGCCCTTTTCAATACTTTACATCAAAGCAAGCACCGATAAGGTTGGCCACTGACCTAAATAAGGTCAGCAAACTACGAAGGTCGCACAAGGTCGCACACTAGGACAGATGTCTTGGTGTGAGTGTGGCCAACACCGATATATAAACTCTATCATATACAACGAGAGGACCATTATATCATATACGAGCACGTCTATATACACGAGCAGCAGTTTACGCGTCTATACACAGTTTTATTTAAACTTATTATCTTTTAGTAGTGCATCTTAGTTCGTTTATTTTATCATTCTAATTTATTACTTATTTATCTTCTATTTATTCCTAAGTATTTTGCTAGTTATTAGTTACCATTTATACGTTAAAATTATTGTTAAAATACAGTTTATTTTTATAAAATCCGTATTAATAATTCGAGCACTAACTTTCCAAATCTCTCAACTAACTTCCGCCCTCTTCAAGACATCTACTACATCAGGAATCACATCAAACGATTCCATTACATCAGAAAAAGTGATAACATTTATATCTGTGCAATTAGTATCCGTAGTTTAAAGGAAATCGTTATAGCAGTTTCGAGTAATATTACAAAAATCTCAAAAAACCTATTCTGTAAAGTGGCACTTGTGGATAACCGATTTTCTTCAAATTTGGTATGCTACCAATGCTTCTCAAGTATACTAATATTATATATAGATAATAGAATCATACATTTATGATAAAGTAAAGCTTAACGCTACCGTTTAAAATATTTGGCACTTTTTGTAATTGTTATGATATGATTTTTACATTAAAACCAAAGATTTATAATAATTATATACATACAAATATTTATCTTTTATGGTATTTTATTCATCGTAGCAAGAATATTCCTGACTGGTTTCGGATATTCAACCATCGTCAAGAGTAAAGTTATCAAGTTCGTGTAAAGAGTTGACTTTCAACCTAATGTTTCTGTTTATCCACTACACTTGTTTCTTTTATTCTTTCACCCGAACTTGATAACTTTATTCAAACGATGGATGAAAATCCGAAACCGGTCAGGAACATCAGAAATATGCATGCTACGATGGATAAAATCTCAGATGTTATCCCAACATTGTGTACCCATCCCTCAAATTCAAAAAATTATTTATATTACTTATTTTTTTAAGGCTTTACAATTATTATTGGTAATAATATCGCATGTTTGTAAATAATATTTTTAATTTACCCTGGTCCTCTAAAAAAAAAAAAGGTCCTCTTTTAAAAATGCAAGGAAAAAAAAAAATTGAGCGTATCGAATTCTAACAAGATATTTCTGGTCACATTAGTTTATACCAACTCTTTTTGTTCATTTTAATGAGTAGAATTACTTGAATTAGCGGCCCTAATTCAATTTACACCCGGTAAATATTGTAGAGTCGAAAATTATCCTTATTTGAAACTAGACAGGAATGGATGATAAAAAAATAAATTTCCCTGCAAAATTCAGGTGGAACTATAAACATTACTTCAATTTTAAGAACAATGATTTTTTCCTCGTAATCTGTTTTTTCATCAAAAAAAATAAAATTAAATCCAAGGCTTTAGAGCTGACTTTAATTTACTAGCAGTAGGTGATTGTAGTAGGCGGTATTATACAATATATAAAAGAGTAGTTTGGAAAAGGGTTGGTTAGTTCGTTTGTGTTAAGTGGTTGTGATATCATTGTGAGGAATCAATCGACACCTGGTTTAGGAAAAAAAAATAAAATAAAATAAAATAAAAATCGATCTAGTCAGTCGACTGTAAAATTGATCACGATTTATATATGAGGTGGCATAAAAGGAAGGTAGCCAATGCCTTGCTCTAAGCTAGGCTCCAGTAAACAACAATCACTGATAATACCTTCTTTCTAATATATATATATATAGCAACCTTAACTTATAATCTTTCACTTCAAACTATAGCACACATACACTGCTTCTTCTTCTTCTTAGCGGGAGTTTTTAATCTTTTATACTTCTTCACCGAGTCCTGAAATAAAATTAAACATTTTGCCTGTTTAATTTAGAAAGCAGGTGTGAAGTTAACACCTTCTGCCCACCAATTAACTTCATACTCAATAATTCTAATATCAGTATTATTTTTTTTTTACTTTTAATCACTTCTCACCCCCTTTATATGAGTATAACATCGTTATTTTTTAAGATAATTGTTTTTATGAGTTTCTTTCCTCAATTTTTATCTATATACATGTATCTAGTTAATTTAAAACTCTTGTTTCTTGGTCTTATCGCGGTGGAAAGAAGTATTGATTGAAATATTCGAAACTAGATTGCCGTTTATAATGTTGTATTATGTACTACATCAAAGCTTGAATAAAATAAAGGACTTCATCAGTCCAAATAATCTGATACTGAATATATATATATATTTTAGACTGAATATATATATTTCTTTTATTATTTAGATTTATTTAAATTTAAAATACTTACATAAGTAAAATGGCTGAACTTAACCTATTTATCTACATAAAATATTTATCTTTTTTGGCATTTTAGTTCTGGTATCCAGACGTTCTGGTACATAGACCATTCTTTAAAAAAAATTTTTACATAATCAGGAAAAATGCAGAATTGTATTTTTGATAATGAATTCTCAAATTCGTAAACTAACAAGTACTTTCGGCAGCGAAAGTGAATAAAATATAAATGAAATGAATAATTCTAAGAATATATCGAATAACTTGGAGTTGTCCATCAACCGAAATTGCGATTTTACTGAATTTTTAGTTTTTTCAGTTTTTCACAATTTTCTTTAAACCCTGTCTAATATGTACATACATAATTTAGTTTTTTCGAAAACGACTGTAACGTCTTTTATTAAGCTTGAAATGCTAACTGCACAATACAAACGTGACATCACTTTTATCTGAAAGATTTCGCAAAAAAAAAAAAAAAAATGGGGGGGGGGTTCTGGGGAATCTCATTTGGAGATTCTGTGTTTAGCTCATTTTGTATTATTATAATTAACGCTGTGTTTCTGGACTACATTGAAGTAATTACCTGAGCCAAAGGTGCCTACCATCATGTAACCCCCTCCATTCTACTGCATTTATGTTAAAGAGAGAAGTAATGCGTTCTTGTTAGATTTCCGGAATTGGGTTCATAAAAATATTCCGATATTTTGAAGGGAATGAAAAATATTTTTACTTTTTTATACACGTGGGGCGGGAGGACTCCTTCTGATTATTACAAATATCATTTATTAATACACTGAACTAAATAGAACGTTTTGACCTGATGAGGTCATCTTCAGCTAATATTCCATAGACATACTCCAACGACAACTCACTCCATAGACATATTTCGAACAAGTATGACATGCGTGTGATTCCAGATTTTTAAAGAACTAACTTGGGAATGCATAGAGGAAAGTTACAGTCTATTTTAAATAAAAACGGAAATCACAGAGGGATTCAAACATGTCATTGCTAATTAGACATACTAAAAAATTTCTGAAATAGCTTGAAACCTAAGAAATTATCAATAATACATAATAAAAATATTAAAATAGTTAATTGACAGACAGATATTATTTGATCGATATTATTACATAATTGACATAATTTTTGAAAAAATTATCTAAAACTTATAAAAACTGTGTAAGAATAATAATAATAATAATAAAAACAAAAAACAATTAAATAATTTAATGGTTTTGATAATGGAAAGGACAAGAAATGGAGAAGAAGGTTGTAAACATGTAAAGTGTATATTCAATGTTCAAAATTATATCTAAATGCTAATGGATATGGAGACTAATTCGTTTTTCTCTTCCTCACAAAACATAACCTAAAACATCAACAACCATCGTCCAGATCGTCTACTTCTGCTTGTCGGCGCTACACACTGCTGAGTTACTCTATTCAACTATAGACAATCTTTCTCTCTCACACACACACTGGTAGGACGTTGACTCATCACTATCAACAACCTAATAACACTTCTTTTTATTTTTATCTTTTGTTCTTCCACATCATATTCTTAAGATTTAATTTAATTGTCTCAGTGAGAGAGAGAAAGATTAGTTCAACATTAACTTATTGATAACTTAAAGAATGTTGTAAAAAAAGAGTATAGGCATGGATGACAATATCAACCATTTTTTTTTATGATAGAATGCTTGAAAGGAATGACCCATAATTCAATAAAAACTCAATTTTTTATGACCTTTTATGAATTCTTTATAAATGTTCAAAATATAGCCCATTGTGATTGACTGTTGTAAGCCAGCCACCTTTCTGGCAGTTTTTGGTCGTCGGTTCCCTCGCTGATATCATTCCTTGGGTTTGGAATCAAAAAAACTCCGGCACTCCAGTTTCTACTTCGGTGAAATTATTAATTTTTCTACCAAAAAAAAAGTGTGCCATGAACCGAAACAAATGATAATTGGATGGAGCCAAGTATGGACTAAAAGGGGTGGGTGTATAAGAGAATTCAATGCCATCAAGTTCTTCAATTTTTTTCTTTAATCTGACGAAAGGCGTGTTGTGACTGAGCGTTATTTTGCTGGAACAAAATTTTTTAGCGATTGACTAAAACTGGATTACCATTTTTGAGTACATTCTATTTAGTTGTTGGCAGTAAATGTGGGAATTCATAGAAAGTCCATCGTGATGAATTACTCCATAGTTCCCGGATAAAGCATGAGATCGATTTTTTTTTTTTTAAATTATCTTCTTGCATCTGCGATCCAAGTATTGACCACCTGTCTCAGAGTTTTGCCAGTAAATCCGGTTTTCATCACATTGTCACTATTCTTTTGTAAAGAGCAGTCAATTGAATTATTTAAAAGAGAATTTGCCAAGTACCAGGTTCTCCTCGCAACCTGTTGAGATGTAAGTTCAAGCAACATATCCTATATCTCCTTTTCAACTTTCCCATCGTGTGGAAATGATGGCGAACGGTGTCTTTAGACACTGTCAGTTCTTTAGCAAGTGCACGAGTGTTTGTGGCTGGATTTGGCCAGACAGCTTACCGTCACCACATAATGGCCATCCTAAAACTATCTTTCTTTCTAAGGTCGTATCATCACTATTAAATTTTTGAAACCAATACCGGGGGAACGCCAATCAAGGATGTCTTCCCCTTCGATTAAAAACGGGTAGCTCCAGCATCTAACACTGGTTTTAATAAATTGGAAAGACAAAGTCATGGAGTTCTAAAAAAAAAAAGCTCACAATTGAACTGACTACTTGAAGCGGACATAATATATACAAAAACGCTCTAGAGTGTTTAAAGATTAATATATCATGTTGTAAACTCAGAATTCACTACCTTACTACTTCCCCAAAACCTCCTTTTAATGAATTTATTCGGAAAACAAATCCAAACAAAAGTGCTAGATCTCTTTATATATGGTTAATTTACCAAGTTTATTGAAACTTATTGGTGTCTTGGAGGAGAAAGTCGCAAAAAAAACTGAAAAAAAAAAACTCGCGGTAAACCTTCAATTTTCCGCAAACTCGGAATTATGGCATCAAATTTCATTGTAATTAATCTTATCTAGAATGATGGAATGATATAATATATTGAAATAACATTTTAAAGGTAAACATAAACCCCACCCCTCTACCAAAACCCCTCCACTTAAATGAATTTCCCCCGAAAAATTGTTTCAAATAATAGTTGTAACACTTTATACTTGTAGTTATGTACACCACGTTTTAAAGAAGAAATCGTTGGAGCCGTTTTCGAAAAAATTGCAAGAAACTGAAAAAAAAAAAAAACATCCAATTCAATAAAGTGTTATTTCCGGTTGATCGATTTCTTATCGAAACCTTATTGTCCGGTCCCATGATTATCACTTATACACTAGATATCAGGTTTAAACTTTGTATGATATACCCTTTTTGAGTATGAGTATGCTTCGAGGTTTTTTTTGACATACCCAATTATTCCACTCACCGATAGCAGTAATTCCAATAATACAGCTTCAAGTGTTGAATATAGTGTCAAAATAAGTTTTTGTAATACATTATTAAATAAATAAGCTTACAGAAATAAAGGAAATGTAAAACAAGAAACAGATAGAAAACAAAAGTATAAATAAATCAGGATCCTGCTGGGAAAATCCACTTTTCTTTTTGAATTAGCAAACAATTCTAGTCAAACTTTTTGAACATAATAGGATGTTAAAAGATAATTATCTAAATAATGTTTTAATCTGTTGTGATAAAGCTGTAGATAGGGTATAAAGTAACAAAGTATAACTATAGCTTTATTCATTAATTAGTGAAAATACGGACACAACTAATTAACATTTACTAAAAACGAAATGTTTATATAAAAAAAGAAGACAGAAAGAGAGAGAATGTGGGTGAGAGACAAAGAGAGAGTCGCTTCAACACATTCTTTTTTTAGTCAATCTCAGCTGTAGAAATTGTTTCGTTAAAAAGAATGGAATTTAGGGGAAAATATACAATTTTTCTTTCGAAAATCATGTAAAATGTTTTCATTAATATATTGTTTGATTTTATATTTATTTCCAACAGATAGCAGCTCCTTGTTGACCATTTAAATTGCTATTAAATCAGATAACTCAACCGGCTAAAAAGGAAATTACCATTTTTAACAATTCTATAAAAATAGGCCACATAAACATTTCTGTTTAACAATCTGAAATTTAATGTTTTTTCAAATTTAAACTAAAAAACTTATTATTAAAACTGTTAACGAATTTCAGAGTAATGTTAAATAAAAATCATGTTTTGCATGTAAAAACTGCACAAGCTTTAAAACTAATTGAAGCAATTATCTTTTCTTTTCGTTTCTATATTTTTTTTTCCTTACCGCTTTGTGAGCAAATATCCACATTGATAAATTCGTGAAAAGATTTTCTAATTCAGGTATTCAGTGGAATACATTTTTGCATTTTATTTATTTTATTTTTTAAGGCAAGTCAACAACTACCTGGGCTCTCTCACTGCAGATAACATGCAGCTTCATTCTACCCATTCCTCATCCTAATCCAACTAAGCTAATTCCCCATGGTATACATTCTTGAAGGCTATCTGAATGTGGTCAAAATGGTTTTAGAGAAGTGTGTATGTGTTTTGTAGCAAACTCAAAAAATGAGAAAAAAAATAATCACAGGATATTCGATCATGAGGTATAAAAAAAAGAAGAGTATCTGATGCGAAGGGTTCACCGCATTTTAGAATTTTTTCCAAAGAGGTTTCAAAAACATACCAATTGAGAAAATTCTAGTCCATCACTCAGACTCAAACACACACTATGTAATCATATTATTATAGGTAGTATAATACGAGATCGTATAGTTTACAAACGTGGAACCTCGATAGTTTCAATATAGACCTTTTATTCGTAATAATTGTGGACGTTGCTGCGATTCCCACTGCGCACATACATAACACACACACACACACACACACACACACACACACACACACAATATATAGAGCGACAACTTATATTCAATTCTTTTTACTAAGATATTGTTTTTAAAGTTTTCATAGGACTTTACGGAGTGGTTTTAGCCTATCCTTTGCCATTTCAAAGTGTTGCGCGGTTTCACTACAAATATATTGAGGGTGCTTAAATAATAAGATTTCATCCGTTGACAGCCTGTTTCACAAATGTGGCTATCAACCGTTTTCGAGATTTTGCCAATTTTCAGAATTCTTGATAATCATAATTATTATGATATTTTTTTATATATTGTACTGAGAAATATGTCAACTCCTTTGTTAAAAGAGCATGAATCTTAAAGAACAAATAAATTTATGTTTATGTTTTATGTTTATGATAAGCAATGTGAAATAGTCAGTAAGAATGCAACAACTTTTCTGGGTCCGGAACTTCTCTGCAGCGCAATGATAAAATACAGTCTTGTGCTAAGTATGCAGCAATTGTTCATTAGGTATCCCTCGCAGAAGCTCACGAGAAACATGCTAAGCCACGGTCAAATAGCCTTAAGGATTATAGGGTGGGTCTGTAGACTCAGAAAGGATATGGTTGCGTGTATAATTACGGTTATTGCAAGCTTTTGAATGACTGAGGAAGAAAACCTCTCCATGGCTTCTGCGATTGTGATGGCCTGCCAAGGGCGAGTTTCCTTCAGCTGAACAATAAACCACCCGCGGCAACGAGCTATACGAGCGCACTTTTCAGGCAGTTTTGTGGCCTGCATCAGAGCACCAGACTTGCTTATATGCTCTAAGCCTGGAATTAACTTACATTAACGTATGTTAACTGGGAGGGGGGGATATCACACTAAAGTAGGGACGCATGGCCTTAAGGATTATGGTGGGTCTGTAGATTCAGAAAGCGTATGATTGTGTGTACAATTACGGTCATTGCAGGTTTTGCATGACTGAGGAAGAAAACCGCCTCTACGATTGTGAGAGAGCCCCTGGCAACAGCGAAATTCCTCCAGCTGGCAATAATCTCCAGCGGGAACGTACGGAGAAGCTTTTCAGGCGGCTTTGTGGACTGTTTTTGAGCACCAGACTTGCTTATTATGCTCTGAGCCAGTGGTTACCGTAAGTTAATCCGGGGGATTTTAAGCTAGAAAGAATTGGATCGCGCTGATATGGGCCATTATGTATGACCCACTTACACCTTTCACATAGAACCTAGTTCCAGCAACTGTTGTGAGTTAAGGGAAGGAACTAAACTTTCAAGAAAAATTCCTACTTTAAATTAAAGAAAATTTGTCTTTAGAATTGTAATAATTGCTTAAGAAAAAGTTATGTGAGTGCTTTAATCAAAGAAAGTCCACGCTTTACACCACTTTTTTATTTTTAAAATGAATATGCGTCATTTTTTTAATTCGATAAATAAACAAATGAAAACCAGATAATGCACATCACTAATGATTGGGTATACATATAAATATGTCAATATATCATAATATTTAAATTGAAAGTATTAAATAATAAATGAAACCATAGTAACCATTATTATGTAAATAAAAGAGGGATCCGCCCTTGGTCACCCCACCCAAAATGCTCTAATCGTCTTGCTTGAATATAATGATACATTAATGTATACGTTGATTAGAAACAAAGTAAAAAGACAAATGTAAATTTTTTCTCATTTTTTTAAATTTTTGAATGTGAAGCAATCAGAAGAAGAACATGTAAGAGAACTAGAAGGCCATCATGATGTGGAAGAAGACTGGCGCTATTTACATAATATGATTGAAGTTGAGCCCATTATATTTAAGTTTAATATAATTTGTGAGATTGTTACAATATCACCCGACTTATAAATCTGTCTAATATAATTAAATACCGGCTCCCCCCCTCTTAATCCAAATCTTTACTCTTTTTTTTTATACTATTTATGGTAATGCATAATTTTATTAATTTATTGATTCCCTTCCCCCTTCCCCAAAGTAAGCCCCTCAAGAATATAATCTAATCTAATGCATTACAAATTATTATAATTGTATATTATTGTAAATATTTTTCGTTTGATTTACAATTAGCCAATATAAATAAATTTTTGATTATTAAAATAGGATTTCATTTAAAAAAAAAACCTATTGGTTTAATAAATTATTGATATCTTTTGATTTTACATACAATATTTATGTTCTCGATTTTTTTACTTCTTTTTTAGGACTTGATTAAATATTGAAATTTTTATATTACTTATATTTCTTTACTATATCCATAGTAATTTGTTTACTCGTTAGAGCGCACAGACAGATGTTGTAATTGTGTAACAATCCCTTGAAATAAATAATAAATAAATGATAAAAATTTATATGATTGCTTTCTTTATTTTTATTTTTAGGTTCCCTTTTTATTATAAAAGTGAATAGCTGAAATTGAAATAACTTTTAATAAAAGCATGATAAATTAGAATAAAATAACCTGAAGTTCTTATTAAATAACATGATAATTTTGTCAGTTATTTGATTATCTCATCGAATTTTCCCATCATTTTTCACCAATTCTTTGTTTTACATAATGGATCCCAAAATCTAAAGTGTGTTCAGAAATTTGAACGCTCGGTTTCAAGAATCTTAAGAGGATCTTGCACGATACATTTTAGTGGTTTCCTGCCGGAATTATTATCAATTCTACACCTTCTTACTTATATACCTAGGATTTCATATCAATCTTATGCTTCTTTTTATTGGTTCTTACCGGTTTGGGGATGGGGTGGGGGGTCTGATCATCGTGTGGTTGATCACATTCTTGTAGATATTTGATATCAACTTTTAGTTTCTACCACACAACACACTGATTTTATCCAAAGTATCAGGGTCGGCTCTAAAATTTGTGCCCCCACAGTAAAGAGTTTTGAAAACCATTATGTTTAACGTTACTTTCATGACCATAATTTTTTCAAATATAGTACCATTAACAATACTGTATATTCATAAAATAATCCAACAACTTCATCAATTTACTATTAAATTAAATATAGTTATATGTTATTATTTGCAAGCATGCATTTGTACAACTGTGAACTGTTGAGTCCCCTTAACTAGAAAATGTACACGTCATAGTTTTAGCTCTATTTTCACATTATTTTAATTATAATTTTACTTATACCGATTAAAAATGCACTTTTCTGACGTTCATATTTCCAAAATCAGAAATTAGTTCTGCATAAATCTAATTTCTCGCTTTGTGAAATTTAATGTTACAGATTCCCTTAAAATCCATGCTAATGGACAAATGTTGCATTAATGATTGTGCAATTAGCATGCCAATTTTAAAGGAAATTGTTGAAGCTCTGCTCTTTCATAAAAACTCCGGTTCTGTAAAGTCGCACTTTCAGTTAACCGATTTTCTTCAAATTTGGAATTCCAGCAAGGATATTATATAGGTGTTGGAACCTATATACAGGGTGACCAGAGTTATATGCTCCACCCACTTTTTTTTTAAACGGCGGGAAATTTCGAAAAAATAGAAAACACGTATTTAATCATTTTTAGTCTAGTTTATTTTCAGTGATTGATCCATTTTTTTATACCCCAATATCCCGAGATACAGCATCCAACTTTTTTTTTCAAATGGAACATTATATTTTTTTTTGCATATTTTTATAGTAATTGAGCCTCTAAAAAAATTAAAAAAAAAAAATTTAAAATCGGTTAGGTTTTTCAAAAGTTATGGTAATTTAAAATATGAAAAACAAATTTCAGTTTAATGTCAAAATTACCTTATTTTTTCTTTAAAGAAGCTCTTCAAACTGGGCACCATCAACGGATAGGCAAGCCAAAGCTCTGGACTCCCACGCTCTGTTTGTAGCAGCACTTGTGGCAAAGTCAACATCTAGGCAGGCTAGAGTTATTCGACGTTCCATATCTTCGACTGAAGCCACGGGATTAAGGTTACTGTACACTTTATTTTTTAGATATCCCCACAAAAAATAGTCCATTGGGGTTAAGTCCGGAGGTCGAGGTGGCCATTGGATCGGACCATGAGTTCCTAACCACTTTTCGTGGAAATTTCTGTCCAGGTAACGTCGAACAACTCTCGCATTATGTGCCGGGCAACCATCTTGTTGAAAATACATATCTAACCGACGTTTTAGAGGAACATCTTCAAGCAAAACTGGCAAAATGTCTCTTAAAAAAGTTAGATACCTTTCACCAGTTAAGTTCCCTCTGTAGAAGTATGGGCCGATTAGTTGGTTTCCTCAAACTCCACACCAAACATTTGCAGAAAAAACAACCTAATGGCGTGTGGCGAAGGTAACTTGTGGATTTTCTTCTGCCCATATTCTAAAGTTCCAACGATTAAGAAGGCCATTGTTGGTAAACTTTGATTCATCAGTCCATAAAATTGTGCATTTTTTGTGGGGATATCTAAAAAATAAATGTACAGTAACCTTAATCCCATGACTTCAGTCGAAGATATGGAACGTCGAATAACTCTAGCCTGCCTAGATGTTGACTTTGCCACCTAAGTGCTGCTACAAACAGAGCGTGGGAGTCCAGAGCTTTGGCTTGCCTATCCGTTGATGGTGCCAGTTTGAAGAGCTTCTTTAAAGAAAAAATAAGGTAATTTTGACATTAAACTGAAATTTGTTTTTCATATTTTAAATTGCCATAACTTTTGAAAAACCTAACCGATTTTAAATTTTTTTTTTTTTTTTTTTTTAGAGGCTCAATTACTATAAAAATATGCAAAAAAAAATATAATGTTCCATTTGAAAAAAAAAAGTTGGATGCTGTATCTCGGGATATTGGGGTATAAAAAAATGGATCAATCACTGAAAATAAACTAGACTAAAAATGATTAAATACGTGTTTTCTATTTTTTCGAAATTTCCCGCCGTTTAAAAAAAAAGTGGGTGGAGCATATAACTCTGGTCACCCTATATATTGTACTGCAATCACACTTTAGAGCAAAGCTTAATGTTGCTGCTTTCCCAAAAAATGTTGTAAATAGAAATGATGTCATTTATATCTGTATGTTAATATCTGTAGGTTAAAGAAAATTATTTGAGTCTTTTACAGAAAATCATGAAAACTAAAAAAAAAAATTCAATAAATTTCACTTCAAGTTGACTTCAATGTCAGAACTTCATGTCAGATGCGATAGTGGAATCTCTAAACGGAATACTGATCTCGAGTTCACCATGATTTTTTTTTTTGAGATATTTGTTCATTCACCACACACACACACACACACACACACACACACATACAGATAATTCGCTAAAAATATTTTTTTTGCAGTTATCAACCTCAAAATATATATTTACCAATGTAAACTACACTTCAGAAAAATTTAACACAATTTGATAGATTTTACAGCAATAAAAAAAAAAAGATAACTTGTTTTAAAAGTAATTCTAACAATATTAAAAGAAAAAAAAAAACAATTAATAAATTGATAGCATATTTAATAACAATGGTAAAATTAATTTGTTAATCAACAAACTAATAATTTAATGCCTATTAAGGTATAAAATAAATTCTCTTCTCTTTAAGGTGACCATACCATTTTAATTAGTGAGAAATCCTTTAGAGGAACAGGTAATATTTGTAGTAATTACCTGATGAATATTCATAAAATATAATATCACTTGTGATGTCTGTAGGTGGGTGTATGTATACACTACATCAAAAAAAAAAAAATTATTAGAGCCAATGGGGCTTAAGCTCCCTAGCTCGGACAGCAAAATACAATTTAACTCATATCAAAATATATTAAAAGTCCTGTCAAAAAAATAGAAATTCTTTCATAGCTTGTTTTTTCAAACGCCATGCACCTACCAATTAACTTTAATTACTTTAGGATTAAAATTATATTTAATTTGTTTTATTTTAGTTTATCCTGATTCCTGCAAATTTAATTTAATAGAAGAAGATTAGGTTTTTTTTTTTCTATTTCAATTAATATCAATATATACTTATATATATAAAAAAAAATAATAATAAACCAGAGAGATGCCTCCCTGCAGATGCCAAGATGAGAGCTTTCAAACTACAGCATCCCTTCTAGATTGATTTGTCTAAGAAATCTTAAGATCTGAGAAGATTCTACGAAGGTTATATCCTCCGTCAACAAAATAATAGCAGCGCAGTCTATCTGGAGGTGTATTGAAGTGACCTCCCAATCCCCCTATCACCGCATCTGACACAAAGATTTCGGGAAATTCCATTAACCGGAAGTGCGAGATTATTGATTTTTTTTTTATTTTCCAGTTTTTCGTGATTTTCTTGAAAACGGCTCCAAAGATTTTCTTTAAACTTTGTACAATGTTTACACACATAAATACCTGTCACTTTTATCGGAAACATTTCCCCGTGGAAATTGATTTTTGGTGGTTCTGAGGAATAGCAATAGGAAATCGGCAGCGCAAAATAGAGAGGACTGGCGCACAATGTTGAAGGAGGCCGAGACCCACATTGGGTTGTAGCGCCAACAAAGAAGAAGAAGAAGAGGGAACAGCAGCGGTACTATAACTACCATTTCATCAGGACAATGGTATGGTTTTACCACCTACATAATATTAATAATATACGTTAGAAGCATTAAGAAAATTCCAAATTTTAAACAAAATCGATTAACCGGAAGTGTAACATTACAGAATGTTAAAAACGTAGATATCATTTTTCTTTAAGTGAAAATTGATCACTAATATTTTTCCGTAAAAATTGATTATAGAGGCGTTTTGGGATGTCTGTAAGTTAGGTTTAAATTTAAACAAAGCTTTGTTGGTTTTGTGAGAGGGCGCTGCATACAATTACGCTTAGGTATTACAAGTATAACTCCTACCACCTTTGTTTTATGGTCACTGCAGTTTTAAAGAAAATTTCTTAATTAAATTGTATTAATTGGAGTGAGAGAAAGTCGTGCGAATGATTCACACCACATTCTTTTTTTCAAAACTAATAAATTGAAACTAAAATCATGGTTGAAATTGTTGAAAATCCAAGCTTTATGAAATAACATGCAGAAGAAGATAAAGAGACTGGTGGCTGAAGATAAACACATGTGCAAGTCTCCATGAATGCCGCTTAGTATTATGGTGGTCATTATTTAAGGTTGAGCCTATCCTATTAATCGATTCCAGAGAGAGAGAGAGAGAGAGTTGTGCAATGGTTGAGGAATAAGTGGAGACCGCCCAGTCTAATGTGGACAGAGATACAGAGAGACCACCAAGACTTCGACTCACGATGAACTGCGGCATTGAAAAATCTTGAAAACAAATAGCATTCAATCTTTCTTGAAGGATTCTGTTCTTCCTTCATTTGGTGAACAGTGATGGAGCGTACCAGAATAGAAAATTAGAAGGAGGCATATTACTAGCATTATAGCTAGAACAGATTCCATGTTGTAATTTAATTACTAACTGCACTCAGCACAGCAACAACTACAACTAACTACAGCACAACCAACATCATACACTAACATAGTCACTAAGGATGTTTAATGTGTTTTTGATGAGCAACCTACTCGCATACATACACACAAAACGCACCAACACACAGACTTACTAGATTTCGTTAAGACATTTGGGGCTACCATTTGTAAATTATTCTTTTCCACCCTGATGTTTACAGATTAACAGATTTATTACTTCTCTTATCTTTCCATTACCATCACCACAGCATCAGTACATTATTTTACATTATACATAATTACATCTAACTGGAATTTATTTCATTGATGAAGATTGAATTACTGGTAGTTCTTAAATTACTTGTTTGTAGATAGTTTTGAATGCCAGGAATTCGAGTAGCCTGCAATAAATTAAAACCCTAGGTGAAAATCGTAAAAATGGCAAATATTCTTTAAACTTCAATATTAGGACTCATTTTTTCTAATATGAATACAGAGTGGGCGACAAGCACCTTCCTAGGCGGGTAGTAAAAGTAATTACATTGCAATCCGGAAGAGAGAGCAAATAAAGTTGAACCAATCACAATAAACTTTAGAAATTTAATGTTACGAATTCCGCAGTATTTTCTAAAGTCAATTTTGTCAGAAAAAGGTTACAAGTAAAAATGACAGGTTTATATCTGTTCTGTACAGTCCCACTTCCGACTACTTCAATTTTGGAATTCTTCCACTGAATCTAATGTATGTTAATATTTTATATGGGTGGTTGAATCATTTTTATTATTATTTGTCTGTGGGGAGGGGCCAAGCCCTACGCTATCTAAAACCTCACTGAGCCCATATAGCTACCTCAAGAAAAACATCAACAAACCGGGTCTAGAACAAATATCCCGACCCGGATCTAATCCATCTAAGATTCACCGGAGCCCGAATAAATCGGACAATATCCTTAAGGGGAAAGAGCCTAAGCTCTTCCACAGACATCCCATTTCGACCAAAGGTACTAAAACTAATTTCCTTACAACCAAGGAAATCAGTCATAAGATGGATGGGTGTTTCCTCCTCTGCCTCACAGACTCTACAAAATGGATCCGGCATGAGCCCCATTATGTAGAGATGGGGCTCATGCCGGAACCACAATGTCCAATAAGAGATCCAACAAGATGCCTGAGACAGCTCTCAATCACGTTGATGATGAAAAACACAGCAACGCATCACTGATGGCCCTGTCCGGACTCCCGATGAGCATTTTGAACTGCCGAAAACCAATTGAGCTCATCCAATGAATGCTGTGAAGCTGTCCATGTCTGGAAGCGTGATAGACATGTGCTTGAAGACACGCCAACAACAGGCTCGGGACCAATGAAAGGGAGAGAGGCGCATAATTTGGCAAACCTATCCACCTCCTCATTCCCAAAAATTCCCATGTGACCCGGTACCCAGACTAGAAGCACATACTTCAGAGAAGAAAGTTCTTCCAGTCTTTTAGAACATTCTAACACCAACCTGGAAGTGAAGACACATGAACTCAGCGCCTTGGCTGTCCGAGCAGATACAAACACCTTTTAAGTTAGTGTTACGTTTCCTCTCATCCAAGATAAAACAAAGAGTAGCATAAATCTCAGTCTGCAAGACTGTGGTCTATTCACCAAGAAATATTGTCAAATGATCTCCGGTCTCAAAATAGACCGCAGCTCCAGACCTACCATGCATTCTGAAATCTTCGTGTAACACCGGAAGTAATTATCAGGTATCACCCCAGATGGACCCAATCTTGACCAATCTTCCCTAGAAAGTAACCTAACTCTGTAAGAATGCTCAAAAACAAAAGTCTTCAACATTCTGTCAGAACGAAAACCTGTAACAGGAACCTTCAAAAGCATCTCGCGATTAATGGTAGCGTGACCATATCGCTTACCCTGCCAAAAACCTGCCTGTTTAATTCTATAACAGGCTTTCTTTGCCACAGATTTCATCTCTACAAAGATCGGTGGGATTCCAGAGGAGGTTTAAATCATACATTATTCTGAAGTGGTACTTTAGAGGGAAGGCTACTGCCCCCCCCAAACTCCTTCTAGAAAATTAGTTTCAAATAAAAGTGACAGGTATATATGTGTATACTCCAAGATAGTACATGAAGTTTAGTCATTGTAGCCATTTTCGAGAAAATTGCGGAAAACTGAAAAAACCATTCAGTAATGTCGCACTTTCGGTTGCTGCATTATGACCTTCAACGGAATACTCGTTTTTGCGATTCTTTCGAATTTTCGTTTTTGAGGAATTTCGTTTACATAGACACAACCACACATTCGCTTAAAATTTCTTTTTTCGTATTCAGCGGTCCTTTAAAACATATATATCCGGTGCAAACTCAATTTCGAAAATTCGACACGATTGCAATACTTCCTCTTATGAGCAGTCACAGAAAATAAAAAAAAATTGGGCTGCTTGTAAGTGAAGGTTATAGGGGAATTTTATTGCTTACAGGCAGCAGAATAAAATTTAGACCTCTTTCTTCATATACCCTGTTTCATGTTTGTGTTTATTAGCCAGTTTCTGGCGTTTGCCTATTTTTCAGAATATCTTCACAAAAAAAAAAAAAATATTGCGTTATTCCAGTCTTGCACAAAGCAAAGCAGTTTACACACACAGAATTGCTGTCTTGACTAAATAATAAAACATTTCAACTTCGTTAACATACTTATCCCATCGTAGACAATAGGACGAAATCGTTTCGACCAGCAATGGTGCCAAAAGTTTTTGTAGGCGATTGAATATACTTTTCTCCTCTATTGAAAACAATGGTGTGCCTTTTCAACCACCAAATAGTCGATGGCCGACTTTTTCGGTCGAATGAGTCTAGCCTATAGCCTTTATTACTAATTAATTCAATTAATGATAAATAAATGAAGGTCAAATCGATAAAACTATTGTGTCCCCATTTTTTAATATTCGATAAAATAGTAAAAATTAATTAATCTATCTAAAAAAATATAATAAAGTTATATCTGAAACTATTATATTAGACAATTAAATAAAATAAGAGGTAATTTGATAAATGAAAAAATTGTAAATTAGTAATAAAAAAGTAATATATATATATAGAGTTAATATTTATATGGTTAGTTGGATAGAATAACCTTCGTTAAGGATCATTACTTTAGTGAACGGAAGGCTAAACTTATTTCATTTTATCATAAATACAATTAAGTAAAGCTTCCGGTAATAAATAGTAGTAGTAATTCATAAAGTATATGATAATTATGTTTAGTATTAAATTATACTACTAATTTTCATAAATAATTACTTTAAGGTGTTCAAGAATATAGTACAATAAATAGTTCATTCCATTGTGAAACGATAATAACTGAAGTAAAATTTAAAGTTAGTGGAGCCCATTCTATGTTGTTCATATTGGGGATGGTTCATATTTAGTGTTTGTGTTGTTAAAGAACATAGTGATTCGCCACTCTCACTAATATCATATCTACATTATAATTAAGTATCAAGAAAATATTCCTTAATAATTATAATTATTAGTATAATAAACTTGGTGGAACCGTATAATATATTAAAATAGAGGAATGCCTAACTTCAAAAAATTAATTTTTTAGTGTTTATGTGCTTGTGTGTGTGTGTGTGTTGTGAGAGACAGAGAGAGAGAAACAAAATATAACCGGAAGAGCGATTTAACTGAATGATTTCTTTAGTTTTCCGCGAAAATCACTCCAACGATTTTCTTTTTAATCAAATTTTCTGTAAAGTCACACTTCACCCAGTTACCCAGTTTTTATTACTTTCTCTTACTCCTAGCAAGAGCAAGTATTGTAATCGTGTCAAATTTTCGATATCGAGTTTTCACCGGAAATATCCGTTTCGAGGCCCCCTGAGTCCAAAAATGTAGTTTTTAGCAAATGGTCTCTGTGTGTGTGTATGTGTGTGTGTGTGTGTGTGTGTGTGTGTGTGTATGTATGTATGTATGTGAACAGCATAGTTCAAAAACGAAAAACCGTAGAAAGGTAAAACTTGATATTCCGTTTACGGATCACCATGGGATCTGACAGTACGTTATCAGTCAATATTCCTCAACCGGAAGTGCCACTTTACTAGTTAGTTTTTTTGCTTTTTTGCAATTTTCTCAAAAATGGCTCCGACGATTTTCTTCAAACTTGGAATATCAACTACACATACAAAGAGCTACAACATTTCTCCGGGAAAATGTATTTAAGGGCACTTTTGGGAGAGGGGGTGGGGTTAGGTTTCATCTAAACTGCTATTTCAGTTTATTATAGAATTCAGTGATTTAAATAATATTTATTAGAATTAAATGTGTTGCTGAAATTCCGAGTTTGAAACGGCTCCAGCGATTTTCTTTAAACAGCTACAACATTTCTCCTGCAACATTTCTCCTGGTGAATCATTTTAGGGGGCTTTTGGGGGGAGGGGTGATGTTATGTTTTTTCTCTAAAGTGCTATCATACTTGATTATACATTTCTACCATCCAAACAAAATTAATTAGAGATAAATAGATGGCCAAAATTCAAAGTTTCAAGGAAATCAGTAAACCGGAAGTGCGCTTTTACTGAACATTGTTTTTAGTTTTCGACGAAATCCAAAGAAACACAAACTCTAAAATTTGTCAATTACAATTTTGAAAAGTAGACTAAGAGAAAGTTGTGTTAGTGTTTCACACCAGATTTTTTTTTTTAAATATGGAATTCGACCAAAGTTTCTAATTTACATTAAATATTATGCGGGTTATCTAACCGTTACAAATTTTACAAAAATGGTACTTTATAACGAAATCCTTAACGCTACTACCACCCTTCCTCAGAAACCTCCAAAAAACTATTGTTCCAGAAAATGTTTCAAATAAAAGCTGTAGGTGTTTAGGTATGGAAATTGTATACGAAGTTTTAAAGAAAATCATTGCATCTGTTTTCTGGTAAATTGTGAAGAACTGAAAGAAAAAGAATCAGTAAAGTCGCACATCCGGTTATTGGATTTTTTTCTTGTTTCCGGTGAAAAGTCAGTTTCGAAAATTTGAATATTTCCTCTAACATCTGTACGAATCACCAAAAAAAAAAACAACTGAATTTAAAATAAAAGAAGGAATATATAAAAACAAAAAAAGTTGAATAATTGAAGTTATTTCTCTACAATAAACACTGATCTAAGTAGTAGAAAAATAAACAAAGAAAATGCTATTATAAAAATCATATTATAGCTCTACGTTATATAAATGTTATACAAATAGCGGAGAAATATATTTAGCCTTAAATGTTTGCATGTCTAAGGATATTAGCATGTTCTTTTTTTGTTACTTTTCTGTTGTAGATAAAACTTAAAACAGAAATACTTTGATAAGTAGTACTTCATTAACTTTCATATTCAATATTCTACTTTTCTTTTTATTTACAAGAAATTATTTTACAAATTAATATAGCCAAGTATTATAAAAATTAAAAAAACAATGATAGTGAAACTTAAATCAATCATTAGTTATATTACGGCCACTTGTAGCAATGTTGGAAAACTTTTCTTAAATTAATAACAATACAATAAAATTAAAAACCACTCTCTATTTATTAAAATAAAATTTCATCTATTTTACATTGATAAAAAGTTTTAATGCATCACACAAAAAAAAATCGCACTTACACTAAATCGACTGTCTTCAAACTCGATTTTAGCAACTTCATTGTGTTCTAATTTAATTTCTTATTAATATTATATAGATCATAATATATTAAAACATGCACTTTAAAGGAAAGCATAAGTAAGAAAATTATATGAGCCATTTTTAAGAAAATCGCTTAAAAATAAAAAACTGAAGAAAAAAAATAATCCATTCAGTAAATTGGTCGATCCGGTGGCGCTGATTTTGGTTTCCCACTTCCTGGATCTCCATGATAGGAACTAAACGAAATAACTAGTTTCAGCTTTCTTCGATTTTCAGTTTAAATAAAAAAAATTGGTGTGAAACACTTATACACGACTGCGATTTCCATGGTTATAATTGACTAAAATTCTGTTTTAACATATAATTCTGACTAGATGTTTCGTTGTCTCCAAGATATACATGATGAATGGGAGAATCTAAAGTTTATAAAAACTACTTGTTTGAGGGAAGTATTATTCTTCCTCCAAAAACCTCCCTGTAATGAATTCATTCGGAAAATTAATTCACCAACTCTGTATGTATTGGTTAGTATATCAAGTTTAATGAAATTCTTGGTGTGTTTATGGAGAAAGACGCAAAAAAACTTGTATCAGTACAGTTGCAATTCCGGCGAATCTTGTAAAGAGAGTAAAGAGAAGAGAAACGAACCCAACCACTCTCTCGGACTGGAGTAGGAGAAACATATATATAGAGCGACGGACAGTCCAGAGAGGGACAGTTCAATACAGTTCATACCACTGAGCTCATACAGCCAATCACTACGTGTCATTCATTACCCATTTTCCACTCTACCATACAGTATCATTATAAGTGTAAAGTCCAGGCAGACAGTGTCACTCATTATTATTATACATAGTTAACCAGTGTTAACCATGTCTTCTTATTTCAACAACCAGACAAATTCTCTCCACCTAACACATCCATTATAGCCCTGTATATGTGTAATTAATATAATGAGCTTATAGAGAATCGCTGGAGCCATTTTCGAGGAAAACGCAAAAAAGTGAAAATCCATTTAGTCAAGTGTCGTCGTCACTTTCGGTTAATAGATTTTTATCAATACCTTATTGTCGGGTCCCATGATGGTGGCACTTAAATTAAATATATCAAGTTTGATATTATAAGACTTACAGTGATTTTGCCGTTTTTGAGTTACGCTGACTACACAGACCAATTGCTAAAAACCTTTTCGGATTTAGAGGACCTCAAAATGTGTATATCTGGTGAAAATTCTGACACGATCGCAATAATTCCTTCTTACCTACACCAGTAAGAGAAATTAAAATTGTGATTACCGCACACCATACACAGATCGAACAATTTCTAATTCCATTTTTCCCGCACACTTCTAGTCGTAAGGCAACATAAGTTTCAGTATGGTTATGTATAACAGTCTTTTCAATTCCATGGGTAACTTAGATCGTCTTCCGAGAGCTTTGAAGAGACGTTTGGCACGTTTAGTCATTGGGTTATCTTTTAAGTCTTGTGTGTGGGAGGAAAGGGAAATAATCAAAAATTAATTAACTTATTCAATGATTTTTATATCTAGGACTGTATCTACTTAACTGAGTACACTGAGTTGAATGAAATTAAGACTCGCCTAAAGGTATAATTCAAAATAATGAATTAGTTTACTAACTAAAAACTTCTGGTTGGAAATAGTCTCCTGAAGGTTAATTACTATTTACAGAGTTTTTAACACACTTCGCCCTCTTCTTTGACAATCTAAATTAAAGAAAAAAAAATGTATTTCAGTTTTAAAAAAAGATTCATTAATTTAAATTCCATTATTTAAAAAAAGTCAAAAAATTAACTAACACAGTAGTTCTGGCTATAATTAAATATAGATTAGTATTAAATCATTCCATAAATGATTGGCATAAATTACATTAAAGTTAATTTAGTAGTTAAATCATTTATTAAGAATTAATAGTTAACTGTGTGCTTTTATTTATTGAATAGAATTTATAATTAATTATTATTAAAGATAAAAAATTTAATAGTATTGTAATTATTAATACTGAATAGACAAAAGAATAGATAATCTATTGCTAAATACACACATAGGTTTAGACAAGGACGAATTCCAAATTATAAGTATTAAATATTCAGTGAATTTAAATGTAAATTATTCAATTTAATTTACATAATTTAATTAATTATTAAATTAATTTTAAAAAAATTTGGAGTGAAACACTCGCACAGCCTACTCCATTTAATATAATTTAATTAACAAATTTCCTTTATAGTTGTGACGTTTACAATGTTCAGTTTGGCTGTCCTTAAAATAGAAGTCGGCGTTCAACTGTTATATGGAGCGCCCTCTGTCAAAACCAACCAAGCTTATACTTAAACTTAACTGACAGACCCTTAAAAAACCTTTCTAAAATCAATTTTTTGGGGGGGAGGGGAAATTGTTTCAAAAAGTAATACGTTTTTATCTATGCAGCTAGCATTCCAAGTTTAAAGCAAATAGTCGAAACCGTTTACGAGAAAAACCATTCAGTAAAGTAGCACTTCTGGCTGATGGATTTTACGCGAAACCTTGGTGATGCGGTGTAGCTACACAGCACAGACACGCACGCATACATACAGACCATTCGCTGAAAACTTTTCTGTCATACTTAGGGGTCATCAAAGATTAAAACATGTATTTCCGGTGACACGATCGCCGTACTTCCTCTGTTTACTAGTATTAGTAGCTAAAATTGAAGGACCATGTTGAATTTTTTATGAAAAAAAAACAAACTTTGTACAAATTCTTTTTTGGCTCGATTCAGTCGGGAATTATTTGAATAAATATATGCAATAAGCTTGTATTTATCTTGAATCCTTGTACATTAAAATAATACAATAAAGGTACAGCGCATTTGATAATTATATTCTTCTATTTTTTTTTTTTAAATAACAATCAATTACATGGGCAGTATTTTATTTAATTAATTGATGAAATCATTTCAATTAACATAAAAGTTATTTAAAAATTGCATTAACCTCTAATTTATAACCCAAATCCAACTTAAGGAAATCTAGCTCTTTCCGATTAAACAAGGTACTTTAAAACATATAGGTATTTCCGGTGAAATCTCAATGTCACAAATTTAACACGATCGCAATACTTCCTGTGTTACTTACTAGGAGTAAGAGAAAGTAATAACAGCAAAAAAAAAAACAACCATTCAATAAAATCGTATTTTTTCTGGTTGGCCGGAAACTATCTTGGCGGATGTAAAGCACATTTTTTTCCCTGATAAAACCTACAGAATTTTGTTGTCAATAATTGCTTAATATTGAAGTAATACAAATAAATTGTTTTAATCATCATAAAGTTCATAAATCAGTCGGATGAAGAGCATAGAAAATTAAAAAAACTTCCAACAGCTTTAATTATTTAGTTGAATTTAAAACAAGATTCGTGGCACTTATCCACGAAATACAAAGTATGCGAAATAATCAACCAGTTCGTGATTAGTGCTTATAATAATTTAACGACAAAACTGTTATTGGTCAACGTATTTCTATTGAAAATTATGCCGTTATATATATTTATTTATTTATTTATTAAAAAATGATTAGTAGCAAAAGTTTTTTGTTTGTTTTTTTAATTAAAGAAACTAACTAGTAACAAATTAGTATAATGATTAGATTTATCATTTATGACTGTTCAGTAAATTTGTGAAAAAAGAAAGAAAATAATTATATTGTTCCGATTATAAGTGCTGCTATCTTCTGTTTAAAATTATAATTATTATTATCATTAAGAGTGCCAGTAAAAGTTTCCCCTATTCATTTTTTTATTTTTTTTTTATTATTATTTTAAAGAAAGTAAGATAATTTTGTTATCACTCCAAAAGTAATTTTCTACTTGGCAATTAGTCATTTAAATATTTTCAATTTAATGTTGGGAAAGTAAAGTACCAAATAATACCTGAAATAATTGTTATTATCAAAATCAGAGTTCATAGTGCAAATTAATTTTTAAGAATAAATTACAATTTAGTGTCATTTTTTAAAAACTGAAAAAAAAAATGTCATCAAATTGGTTTATTATCTATCTATACGTTTAAGATACTCTTTATAATTACATATAAATTACAGGTAATGTGGAACAGTTTATTTTTAATCGCTTTCAGAACAGAGCACCAATAATATTGAGCATCAATCCATATGCCTACATAATATTTGAAATTTAAGACCATAAATTTCCCCAAAACTACTTAAAATAATTTTTTTTTTTTTTTTGTACAATCGTTGAATTAATAAGATTATTACACTAAATTTTGTGAAGAAAATTCAACTTTCACACATTAAGTGAGTTGCACGGTACTTTCTCTCACTAGTGTGTGAAAGTAACATTATTCAACTCTGACTAGCCCAAACTCTAGCGGCAATTCTCGTAAACAAGATCAAAATATAATATGCCAAATACAGCGGATATGAGGTAATTTGAGTATTTAACTTGAATTGAAGTACACATTCTCTGGATTTGCAACTTTTCATATTGTTTTATATTCATATAAATTAAGAAGCTTATCTGTTAGGGCTTTATCTGTTATCTATCTATCTCTAACCATCTGATATCTGTCTTATCTGTTAGGCCTCTTTAATCTACGTTTTGCAGATGATCAAGTTCTGATAGCCCAAGACGAAGAGGATATAAATTACATGACCAGAAAGCTGGTTGAAAAGTACAGGAAATGGGAGCTTGAAGGGAACATTAAAAAGACGCTCCACAAAATGCTATTCCGACCAATGAATGTAAAAAATCGAAGGAAAAATGTTGAATAAAGTGACCAGTTTTAAGTACTTGGGATCCTACCTGCAGTTGGATGGCACTTCTAAATTGGATATAGAGAAGCGGCTTATAAATGCTAAGAAGGTATTAGCTATGTTAAATTCTATACTATGGAATAGCAACATGGTACTATTTAAGTACCAGCTGAAGTATACAGTGATGAACTATACCGAGTATTGCTATATGCGGCAGAAACCTGGACAGTGAGTAACAAGATGCAAAGTAGATTATTCGCAACGGAAATGAATTTCTGGAGACGATCCGCAAGAAAATCTCAAAGAGAGAAGAGGAGGAATTCGGAGATAAGGGAAATCGTCGAGAGAATTTGCACAATCTTAGAAGAAATTGAAAAAAGAAAATTAATATGGTTCGGTCATTTATAAAGAATGCCAAAAAGCAGAATCCCCCCCCCCAAATAATGGAATATGAACCGCCAGGAAGATGGAAAGAGGTAGGCCGAGGAATAGCTGGAGATATGGCATTAATGAAATTATGACTGGGCTGTGCGAGCAAGAAGTACTGGGCAGGCTGTATTGGAAGAATAATGTGGACTCGGTTAAGAGAGGTATTAATTGTCATTGGTTAAATATACAGCTTGCTAATGATGATGATTCTCTGGTGTTTTATCCGTCGCAGCATGCATATTTATACTGTTCCTGACCGGTTTCGGATTTTCATCCTTCGTCAGAGCAGATTCACCAAGTTCGTGTAGAAAGTTCAGTTGAGTGAAGTGTAGAGAGATCCGTTGAGTCTAGTTAAGTTCAAGTTAACTCTCTACACGAACTTGGTGAATTTGCATTGACGATGGATGAAAATCCGAAACCGGTCAGGAACACTATAAATACGCACGCTACTACGTATAAAATACCAAATGTTATCCAGCATTTTGAGGACCCATCCACATATTCAACGATAATGATTCTATTTATGTGAAGCTTTATATATATACCTTAACCTTACCCATATGGGTAACAATACCTTTTATTTTACGTTGGTCTGAGGACACCTCAAATTTCAGGAAAAATCCTAACAAAAGAAATAAATGAATAAATAAAGAACCAATTTAAATGGTTGCAGAAAGAATTTAATATTCAACATGTGAGCGAAGTATACTTTACAATTCTTATCAGGTTTGACGCAATCGCTACTAAAAGTGGTAGGTTTTTATCTGTGCAGTTAGTATTCCAAGTTTAATGGAAATCGCTGGAGTCGTTTTCATGAAAATTAAGAAAAAAAACCTCAAAAACCTATTCTGTAAAGTTGCATTTCGGATTAAACGATTTCCTTCAAATTAGGAATTACTAGCAATGCTTCTAATGTATATTAATATTATATGGATGGTAGAACCATACATTATATTGAAGTGATAATTTAGAGAAAACCTTAACCTTACTCATACAGAACCACCGGAAAAAAAATCAATTTTCTTGGGAAAATGTTTAAAACAAAAGGAAATCGTGAGTAAATAGTAAACGATGTTTATAAAGAAAATCGTTGGAGCCGTTTGCGAGAAAAATCGCGAAAACCTGAATCAACCACTCAGTACAGTCGCACTTCTATTCGATAAATTTTGCCCGAAACTTTTGTATCAGATGCGATGGTAGAATCGAAACGGAAATGAAATTTGAGCATCCTACAATTTTTCGTTTTTGAGATATTGTGTATACACACACACGCAAAGCTTGTATTTCCTGTAAAGACTTGAATAAAATATTCATCGCAACCATAAGAGAAAGTAAAAATTAGCATTCCTTCTTTGTAAAACAATTAAGGATAATTAAAAACTACAAAAAGCTATTACATTTTTTCCCCCCCTTAAATTACTTTAAAACCATTAATAATTAAATTTTATCCAGTAATTTTCTGGCGTAGAAATCATTCAATCAGACTCATCTAATCATCATCAAGATACTGTTTGATTATATAACTGAGGATTTCAATAATCATTTATTATTGTGGTTGTGGTTGTTGTTGGTGCTGCTGCTGTTATTGTTACTTTAATCTACTGATGAACATCGATCAGACAGTTCGATTAGAATAAATATTAATTATATATGACAAGTTAAATATTAGCTACTAGTTGTGTGTATGGTAATCACATTGCTGATGATGTTTTTGTAGCCTCTACCTTTTCATCATCAATACTTTAATCTTAATGACATCTATTATTTCAATATAGATAAATCAAAATAGATAAACATTTAGAAGGTTATATTAAACACACTTTCAAGACTCATTAGAACCTGCACGTACTTTTTGTCTCTCTCTTTCTCTCCCTCTCTCCTCGCCCCCTCTAATTCACACGCTGTCGTTTCTATATTAATTTTCGTACATCGATACAGAGTACAAGTATCAGCTCAAAATTAGTACTTTGGCCTTCAGTATTTTTTTTATCTATCCATTTTCTACGAACTCACCGGAATTTGAAAAGTAATTTGTCTTTTTAGTCTATGTTTCTTTTTAAACACAATTATTATTTGTAAGAGATATTATGTGCCTAGCGTAAATATTTACTCTTATTACTTTCTCTTACTCCGTAGTAAGAGGAAGTGTGCGAGTGTGTCGATCTTACGAAATTGAGTTTTCACCGGAAATCCAGGTTTTGAGGTTCCCTAAGTCCAAATAAGTGGTTTTTAGAAAATGGTGTGTGGTGTATATATATATGTATGTATGTATGTATGTGAACAGCATAACTGAAAAATCGTAGAAAGTTCTTCTTTTTTTTTATTGCTACACCAGCGATTTACGCTATAAGTAACACGATCATCTAAGCATGCTCGCACATACTCGCGCACGTGCAAACTCCGAGGGGGAGAAGCTACCCAGCGGTAGGTAACACTCCCTATACCCAAAGCTAATTGCTCTTATCACTTGCGGAGAGAAAATCACGAGGCCATTGGCGTTTTAAACGCCTTGGTGGGTTATCTGGAATAGTGAGGGATGCTAAACGACGGACTAAAGGATTAGAATGGGATAGCAGGGATTGATGGAATTTTTTATATAGGGTTCTGGCAACTAGACTGACAAAAGGAATTTCAATGTCTCTATGTATGTTTAGGTTGAAACATAGAAGTGGGCATTTACGATTGTACGAAGGATTTTTGATGAAGGGATTGTAGTCTATGGAGACTGGAACGTTTAGTTGAACCCCATAGTACAATACCGTACTTCCAGATTGGTTTCAGTATAGAGTTATAAATCAGTCTTTTGTGTCTAGAGAGAGATTAGATCTATGGTCAAGTAGTCTTTTCACGTAGAAAGATCAAAGTGGATATTCCGTTTAGGTATCACCATGGGAACCGAAAGTAAGATGTCTTTCAAAATTCCTCTACAGGAAGTACCACTTCATTGAAGCATTTTTTTTTCAATTTTTTGCAGTTTTCTCAAAAATGGATATAAAAATAGGTACAGCTTTTATATGTAACATTTCTCCGCGAGAAAATTCATTTAAGGGCATTTTTGGAGGAAGGGTGGGGTTGCTTTTTCTGAAGTGCTATATATATGTGTGTGTGTGGCTGCGTGTGTTTTGTGAGTTACAGTTTGCCTATTAGTTAACCGAATGTACTATTTTTACTGTTGGTTTTTTTTTTTTAATTATTGCAATTTTCCAAAAATAAATGACCTCTAATTTTTATTAAACCTATTCACTATATAAAATTTCATTAGAGACATTTTTTTCTGAGCTGATCTTTCGGCTCCTTCTAAATTGTCCTTACAATATGATTACAGTTTTATTGCCTGTTAATAATTTTTATTGATGCAATGGATCTACGGATAGTTCTACGCGCAACGTTATCAGTAGGAAAGCCATTCGTTCTGTAAAGAGACGTGAACTCATGGTGGAAAGTTTCGAACATTTTTCATTAATTAACTTCGGATAGATTCCTTCCTTCTTCTCTCCTTATTCTTTATTTCGCTTGCTCTGTCTTAACAGTAAAGTATACTAGTAACTTATACCCTGAAAAGAAAAAAAATTGCTTGTTATGGTATTTTAGCGCCCTTTTTTACTTTTTCTCCTACGAATAACTCAGGGGTTATTAGTGGGAAAATTATTTCTTAAAAAGCTAATCTAATAAACAAACAAACGTAAATAATAATGGTTAAGTAAATATTTATATAAGTAAATGTGGATGAAGCGAATGTGAGGTAAAAACGAAAAAGGAGAAGAATTGTAAAGAAGCGAATGTTGAGTGGTGGAAAGACTTTAGTGGTATAATGTGTAAAAGAGACGTAGTGGAGCCTTCTCCATTAGGGTTTATCTAACCATGATTTATTAACAGACCAGCAATAATCTTCACTAATACACACACACAGACACACTCTGTATATTATATGTGTTTATATACATATATTGAGAAGTATCCTAATGGGTACCTTAAGCTTCTATTTCTTCTATAAAAACAAACTCTTCATGGTGAACTTAGAAGAAAGCAATACAGATATATATATACTGCACATGTATATTCTTTCTAACTATATTATACAAAAATATACTATAGTAATTATAAACATTTGCCTATACTATTATTCATTTAATAAAAACAATAACTATTACTATTCTTTACGTATATTTTGTAAAGCCATTGGTGTTTGTTTATATCTGAATTTTTTGCGACTTGATCAAGAATGATGTGTAATGTATATCTTATCTTTAACTCAATACAGGTCCATTTATACAAAGTCAAAAAAGATCAGTAATCTCCCTTTCCTATTGTTATAACTGATCAGCAAAACTCAACAAAAATTATAAGCTCCTTGCCAATCACATATATATAATTAGCCGTGCCCGATAAGAAGTTGAAAGTATGGTACTGTAAATTTCCTTTTGCATGCAATGTAATTTTTTCTTTTGGTATAATTGACCTCCTTCTGGAAGTTGTTCCCAGCTCTTCACATTATCCTTTGTAGAAATGTTAAAGAAAAATTGATGTTTTCGTGAACATCAATAACAATAAACTGGCCTAAAGTTGATTCAAGTAGCTTGCCTACTTTGGCAAGCCACTCAGCACTTGCGCAACCAAGAGCATTTCCTTCTTCTTCCTTGAACAGCTCTCTCTTCCTTCCTTCCCAATCCTTCCTTCCTTTTAAGCTTCGGGAGCCACTGAGATTGCTTGGAATTCTTTCGTTGGGCACCGCTGTTCGACGCCACCCCTTCGAATATATTCCCATCTTGTGCGAATCTATCGGAGCAAAAATAATGGCTGAATGTTTTCAGGGCACTCTCTTTTCCTCACTTTGAGATCATTCTGTACGTACAAGTTATCAGCAGGAAATCCTTCACGTTCTGGTTAATGTCGCGAACTTGCACACATTGGAATGAATTGAAATTTCTTAATAATCTAAGATGCATGGAGTTGGAGTGATGAAGTGGCTTTATGAAGCCGAGTGGATTGCAATTTAAAGATCTCTTGTTGCTTCTATGCTTATGATAAGCCCCATAGTAGTTGCATACGAAGATTATCCTCTGCAAGCCCTCATTCATACTGTGTATTTGTTGGGGTATCACTGTACGGTTAGTTAGACTGAGATACTCACAGAGACCCCAAGATCTCCGAAGAAGTGCCTGGTGGTGGCCATTCCCCCCCTTGATAATAACAGCTTATTAAATAAAACTATTTCAAGTATAGTTAAAAAGAGAAAAAAAAAGAAAGAAAACTAATTAATAGCAAATATTATTTCAAATGGATAATAATTAGTTATTCATCTCCTTTCTTTTCTGTTTTGAATTGTTATTAAATATCCAAATATGCCTAATAATTAGAAGTGACGGAAATTTATTGTTTTGCTAAATGTATGTATTAACGGAGTAATAAAGTAGTGCCCATTTTTTGAGGTGGGCTTTACGTCCCACAACCAAATTAGGTGTCGTGGAAGGGGACGGAAGCACATACTTTACTATAAATATTTTTTAAACAAATATAAAAATTTAGCAGTTATACGCGGGACTTGAACTGGGGCTTCCCAGTTACAAGTCCATGCTCATTTCCATTTTTTTTTTTTTCCAGTTTTAGCGATTTTCTCGAACACGGCTCCAACGTATTTCTTTAATCTTCGTATACTATCTGTACACATCTATAAATTATTACATTTTTTTGAAAAATTGGTACCGGGAATATTGTTTTTTGAGCGGAACGGGAATATTGTTTTTTGAACGGGGGAACAGTACCGTTCAGCTTTCCTCTAAAGTACTACTTCAGTACAATGTGTGGTTCTGCCACATATGTATATAATATTACTTACTATACATTAGCAATATTTAAGAAAATCGGTTAACCGGAAGTGGGACTTTACACATAAGCTTTAGCATAAAAATGCATCACATTTATCATTGCAGCCTCTTCTAAACCGGAATGTAATCATTCTACTACCCCTACCTTGTTGCCCCACCACTTTGTATTTGTGTTAGGATAATTGAGTAAGGTATGTTTAAAGAAAATTTATCATTTAATGTATAATAAATTGTATTACAACAGTCACGTGAGTGTTGCACCCCAGATTTTCTTTTGCTTTTAAAGTGTATTTATTTTATTTTCAATTCAAATTTTTCTTTTAAGTACACATAATATTTTTGTGTTTAATCCAAGTAAAAACAAAAAACAAAAAAATTAAAAATTAAAATAAAAATAAACTAACGTGAAGGGGCTATTTAAATTCCCGCCTTTAGATCACGTTCTTCTGGCCACGAAATACATTAAAAAGAATTAATACCCATGGCGCGTGGGTGTTATTTTATAAGATATTAAAACATTAAACGAGAGTCTTTGGATATGCTATTAGTAAGTTCCTTTTTTTTTTTTTTTTTTTTTTTTTTTTTTTTTATTAAAAAAAATATATATTTCTGAGAGAATAACGAGAGAGTAATTTCTCACATTTTGTAAATTTTTTTTCTCTCGATCTCTTTTTTGGTTTATGGTACAATCTCTCCCATATTAAGATTTAGTTTCCTCTCTTCTCTTAATTTAGCTTTCTCTCTAATTCATTCTCTCTTCTGATTCAGAAAAAACAAAACAAAAAAACACTTCTTATATAGTCTGCCGGTTATTAATTTAATAAATTAAGTTCCGTAGTAGTTATATCGGTTAGAGAGAGAGTAGTGGAAGGAAGATAGAGAGAGAGAAGGAGAATGAAATGGATTGGGGTTGCGGTGCTTGGTTGGTTGGAACCATGGTGTAATGTGGTTGTAAGTTGTTTAGATTAATCAGTTTTTTAGTTGGAAGTTAGTAAAGAAGAGGCTGGGAGAGTGGAGAAAAATAAAGAGAGAGAGGTATAGTCGTGTTATACAGACTGGGGGAGGGGGCTAGTGAGAGTAGGACAGACTGTGACAGAGTGAGAGAGACCGTAGCCAGTGTCTGTCTGTCTTCTGTGTGTGAGTGTCTGTATGTACCAAGTTGTATATAGCCAAAGCAAATTAACAGGCTACCGTCTCTAAGATCAATCAACTGATAGCTTCTTAACTAACTAATCAATCATACCTAGTTATTGATACTTAAAAGGCCGATCGCCACCTCTTTTTATAATATACCCACTCCTCTTTATTACTATATAGCTACCTTCCACCATTCTTTATCTCCCATATATTTAACAAAACAAGAACAAAAAAATAATAATAAACTATTAAAATTTCAATTTATTATACAATTCTGTGTTATGTAAAAATATGCATATAGAAAACTTTTTTTTCTTTCTTTTTTCACTTTTAGAAAACGATAAAATAAAAATTTGATATGAAGCACACACACACACACAAACTTACGGTATTTCTAATATTTGTAATTGGCAAACTTCGTTCAAAGTTAGCATTATTACTTTGAATGTAACTTTAGTTGTAATTGTTAAATGGATGGCAAAAATCTAATAATTTACTGTAAAGTTATATCCACCATGATAAACTAAAGTCAAATCAGTAGTAATTTTTTTATCATCCCATATGGGATTTTCCTTTTTCTCTTTACTTTCTCTTACTGATATAAAAGGATGGATTGCTATGGTAACCACATTTTCAAAATTGAATTTTCACCGGACATTTTAGACAACCCAATAAAAAAAATATTTCTCGCACATACTCCGTATGAAAGTTACCGGCAAAGTATGAAATTCAGGTATTGTATAGAATGCCTAGGCATTTTGTACATTACCTAGCTACTTTAGGCAAAGTAAGAAATATCCTTTTTATTTCATTCTTGGGCTGGGTTTTCTATGCAATGCCTAGGCATTCTATAGAATGTCTACGTCGTCTTAGGCAAAGTATGTGAAGACTTAAAAACTACAACTATTAACAGCCTTATGTAATAATGGCCTAGTTATTGCTGCTTAAGTTTATCGAAGGAATGCTACTATTTGTGGCCTTTTGCAATGATATTATTAATAATCAGATATCACATTATATTTTCTTTCAAGGTCTATAAATTCTTTTATACAAATAATATTAATTAATGCAACTACTTGGTACTCATTAAGAGGATTTAAGTGTTGTTAGTTTTTTCAATAAGGAAATAAGTTAAATTTGCTACTTCATTTTCATTAACGAAATTTTACTTAAACAAGCTTATTTTCTGATCATCCCATCCATCTTGCCCACTTAACCGCACATCCTCTCGGATACTGTGTTCCTCAGTTTCTGACCATTCTCAGTTCCGCTGAATGCTAAAAATTTAACCACTATTGTAAACATACTAAGCCACATGTAGTCCCTCACTGGCTTTGTTGGTTTTTCCTTCGCTCCTAGGAATATTTAAAAGAATTACTAACAGTGACACTAGACAGTAGACAAGTGACAAAACAACGAGAGGGCGGATTCGTTTATTTATGAAAACTACATACAAGATTCTCAAGCAGCGGGGAAAGGCGGCTGCTTATTATCTGGGAGTTTATGGGGCTTGAAGAAGGACGGATAATGGGAATTTACGATTTACCAAGATATTTTTGGTCAGATTCGTATATATTTTGATAAATTATACAGATAGAGTACAAGAAAATGTTTCATACTTCAAGTGTCATTACATGACCTCATTTAATCATGTAATCGCTCTAGCTGTTTAAGGAAGATAACTTTGCCTGCTTCGCCATAGGCATTCGATAGAGACGTAGTATAAAATTGGGCTAAATTCTACACATTGCCTAAAGTCTCCAGCTAATGTATGAAATGCCTAGGCATGGTATACAATGCCTGATTTCATACTTTGCCGATATATATATATATAATAATATAATAAAATCCAGAGAAGAAATGCTCAGTGGTAGCGCGTTGGCCCTACAGGCGGAGGTCTCGGGTTCGCGTCCAGCAGTGCTACCCCTTAAATTTTTTCTTCCTATGAGCCTCTACAGCTCACTGTTCGGAGGACAGGGTAATCTGTAACGAGAGAACACTGTCCGAAGGCCGGCAGTGCACTGAGAAGATGTTGCCGTAAAAAAATATCCAAGCATGAAGTGCCTTACTGAGTAATTTTTACTTTCATTTACTGCTGACAAGGAGGAAGTATAGTAATTGTGTCACATTTTCGATATCGAGTTTTCACCGGAAATACAAGTTTTGTGGTTCCCTGATTCCGGAAAAGTGGGAAAATAGTCTGTGTGTGATCAGCGTAGCTCAAAAAAGAAAATAGCTGAAAGTTATTCCGTTTGGAATTCTATATGTGGTTGGTCGTATAAAGTCTGAAATTGGATTTGATATATTTATGATTTGCAAGCTGATCGGAGATTCAGAAATGTTTAAAACTGGAGAAATCAAGTGAAGTGATTATAACAAAAAAAAAAAAAAGAATTACCATCAAATTATAATTTTGAAATAAAAGTCAATAAATTACCGGAAATTAGTTTAATGAAACAAAAGAACGAAATAATGGCCAACTTGAAACTAATTCATAAGATTGTTTGTTACATTTATAGTAATGCAACTACATTTGATTTAGATAATAATTTACAGTTGAAATGTAAATCTAATTTTGAACGTTTAACTCAGCTCTAATTGTTTTATTGTGAAGGAATTGAATTATTATGAGTTGTCTCTATTAGATGGAAATAAATAGTTCCCAAGGGAAAACTAGAGAAACAAAAAATGAACTTTACTTACATGAATGGAATAATGAACTTTTACTAAATTAGAACAAAATAATAAAAGAACCAAGTAAATACAATTAGTATTACTTTTATTAAAGTAATCCAGATTTGTGTTTTTAATTATTATTGTGGAAAGAATCATGTCTGTTTTTTACTTTTTTTATTTCAGCATTCTCCTGCAAACTGTATTATCCTAAATTACTGTTTATAATCAGAACAGAAAGGTAAAACGAAGGTAATAACAAACGATAACATAATTGTAAAATGATGAAACTTACATTTTTTTTTTACTTCACTCACACACAACTTTCTCCTACGGTAAATAAATTATTTCAAAAAAAAAATTTGGATTTTTACTGAATATCTAGTAGTTATAGAAATAGACCGGTGGAGGGGATACTTGTTGGTTTTTTAGCTGAAAGCGGCTACTTACATTGTAGCTGAATAGTCAACAGCCTCGCTCAATGCCCAATAATACTTGAAATCTAATCGGAAGAAAGGCCAAATCATAAAAAAAATCAGTTTAACGGACGTAGGGGGACCTCAAAAATGTATTCCCAATAATAACGCATTTTTAACATGATGGCAATACTTCACTTTACTGTTGTAAGAGAAAGTAATAAATCAAATCTGATATGAAACACTCACACGACTTCCTCTTGCTCCTCCGTTAAAATTGACAAATTCTCTTCAAACTTATAAAAACCCTATGGCGCAACAGCCCATGAAGGGCCAAGACTTGCTGTTTATTTCCGGCCTTGGCTATCTAGGGCGCTACTAACTGTAGGTTCCCAGTTTTTATCACGATGCTGGGTCAACACCGATTATGCCCTCATGGGAATCGAACCCTGAATTCTCCCACGAAAGGCGAGTGCGCTAGCCACTAGACCAATACGTGAGGACTCAAACTTATAATTGTTACTAAATATTGCCAGAAGTTCTTGAAGTTTATTTTTTAATTGTCTCTTTCCTGATATTTAATTTTCATTAACCCAACGGGAATCCAGCTTCAACGGGTAGTCCTAGGTAATAATTATCAAATCATAAGCCCAAATGAAGCAACGTATTGGCCAACATCAAGGAAGAAACTACCCGATCTCCTAGACTTCTTGTTACTTCCAACATTACACAGACGAACACGACACATACTCTACACAACTTATCATCAGTCCACTCTCCTGTATTAGTAACCCTATACATTACTCCCCTCTCAGACAACCTTCACCTTATACTTTAACTTCTGGCAGAGTAAAAGTATAACGCTAAACTGGCAAAAATTTACACACATACTAGACGGTACTATCAATCTAAAGAACAACTCAAAACAACCCAACAGTTTGATCATGCAGTAGGTGAATTTACCAAAATATTTCAAAACGCTGCCTGGTCTTCCTCACGTCTACTACACAAACAAATACTACAACAGACTGCTTACCAGAGCAAATCAGAAAACTAATTACACTAAAACGACGGGCTCGAAGACAAGGCAAACCCACCGATACCCATCCGACAAGACTAAATTCAATCACCTGAACTCCTTATTATAACAAGAACTGACCAACTATAAAATACTGAAATTTCGGAACTACTTAAACTCACTAACGACAGATGACAAATCACTCTGGCAGGCACCAAAAAAATATTAAATTATCCATCCCTTCCAGCACCAATTCGACAAGATGATGGCAACTGGGCTAAATCAGACAAATAAAGGGCTCAAGCGCTTGCCAAACACTTAGCTACAGTATTTCAGTATTTGAAGCTCACCATGATGTGCAAGACCAAAATCATATAGCTGAAATCTGTCAGAATTTCAATATTCCCTTACAACTATCTCTACCTCCTAAACATTTCACTCCATCTGAGCTAAAATTCGCTATCCATAAACTTCCACTTCGAAAATCTCCAGGTTTCGACCTTATCACTTCAAAAATATTAAGACATCTACCACCAAAAGCAATAATTTATCTGACTTATCTTTACAATGCAATACTACGTCTTGCTTACTTCCCAGTAGACTGGAAATTTGCTATAATCATACTGTTTCATAAACCTGGGAAACCTAACCATTTACCATCATCATACCGCTCTATTAGTCTACTTTCACTTCTTGGCAAACTGTTTGAAAAATTACTCCTAAAACGACTCAATCCTATCATTCAACATTCTCAGACACTCGCAGATCACCAGTTTGGTTTCCGCAAAAATCATTCCACTGTACATCAATGTCACAGACTAACTGACGAAATAGCTTCTACTCTAGAAAACGGAGAACACTGTCCTGCAGCTTTCTTGGATGTGACACAAGCTTTCGATAAGGTGTGGCATCCAGGACTTCTATATAAACTAAAACTATTTCTTCCTTTTACTTACTACTTAACCTTAAAGTCTTACTTAACTGACAGATATTTTTGCGTGAGCGTGAAGACCGTTCTGTCTGACATCTATCCCGTAAAGGCTGGTGTCCCACAAGGAAGTATACTGGGACCCATTTTATACTCACTTTATACACACGACATACCACTTTCAAAAAAAACTCTAACGGCGACCTTTGCAGACGACACTGCCATCCTTTCATGACATGCCAACCACATTACAGCAACCACTCACTTACAAAGACATCTTGACGACATTCAACAATGGCGCAATAAATGGAGAATCAAAATCAACAGTCTAAAATCTACGCACATGACATTCACACTACATACGTACATGCCCAACAGTTTACTTCAACGGCCACCGCTCGCGGAGAAAACTGTTACACGCTATCTTGGACTCCACTTAGACCGCCGATTAACTTGGAACCTCCACACCAGATTTAAAAGAGTGGCTTTGAATCAGAGCTTTCGACAGTTTCGACGGAAAACTAAACGACATGATACTAATTTACAAAACTATAATTCGACCTATATGGCTGTACGGTTGCGAAGTTTGGGGTTCTACAAACCTTCCAACCTATACAGAATACAAGTTCCAATCTAAACTTTTATGACACATTACTGATGCACCCTACTACGTCTCAAACCTTACACTACACACTGACCGCAATATACCATTCGTGACAGACACAATCACAACCAAATACAAAACGTTTCACGAAACACTATCACAAAATAACAGTTTTCTCATCTCCAACTTAAGCTTGCCACAGAATACAACAAGGAGACTAAAAAGGAATAACTGCGAAGGTCTAGGGATAACCTTCGCAACCAAACACCCTAACAATGCCAGGAGTGTCATCGCTGGATGGCTTCTCCACTCAAGATCCTCAAGCCAACAGTATCAACAATGAGCAGTAGCAATTATTGTTATTTTAACAGATTTTGCTTACTCAATAAATAAACTAAAAAAAAAACTTAAAAAAAAAGTCATTATTTCAAACAAGAATGTTTATTTAGTTGCACATATAGGACCATTACTTTTGTATTTCTTATTTTTTTTATTTTATTATTGTTTTAACTAACATTGATAATTTATTTTTTCTTTATTAAATTCCTGCAAGGTAATATGAATTTCCTTGCATTGATGTTCGCATAACGTCTATCTAGCCTTTCGGAAGAAACGTAAACCGAACGTCTTTGCATTAATTTTTCTTTCAAGTTTTTACTGATCACGGAAGAGAACCCCATTTATTTAAAAATATAATCTATCCTATAGCTAACGATATGTTTTTTATTATCGTTACAGATTCAGCTGGTAGTAGTCCAGAAGTAGAATGTGATCCAGAAGTATCGGATCAAGGAGGTGGAGGCGGTATTGCCTCCACCGGTAGAGATTCACCAAATAGTGATCCAGAAGATTCAGCACCAAAGAGGAAACAAAGACGTTATAGGACAACATTTACATCTTTCCAATTGGAAGAATTGGAAAAAGCATTCTCTAGGACACATTATCCAGATGTGTTTACAAGGTTAGTGTTTTGATTTCATTATGTGAGGGTAATTGTAATTATCCATAATTTTGCAGGCCATATAGACAAACAAATCAGATTTTCCTACTTACTCTTCTTACACATGTAAGAATTGTATAATATAACTGAAATAGTATTTTAGAATAGTGGTTCACAAACGTTTCTGCGAATTCCTCACTTGAGGACGACTTCATCACTTAGGGCTCCTTAAGTATTGTAAGATAAGAAAGCTGACTGTATTTTTTAAACTGCATACATTATTTTTATTAAATCATTATGCATAATCTTAATATGATTGCATACCGTTTGATCGTAGAAAAAAAACATTTTGATAATTTTAAGGCACAAAAAATGATTATTTCTATTATTAATTTTTTAATATGCCATTTAAGTTGTACAATGAACAAAGACAACAAAATGAAAGAACTGAGAAAACTAGTAAAATCAAGAAAATATACCATTTTCACATTCAATGAGAGGAATATGCCTGCAGAATTGCAAAAAAAAAAACTGATGTAATATTTGATTATTTCTTGAATAATGTCAAGAAAAATGCTTTTTAGAAATGAAGTACAACTCAGCAACTTAGTAGTGAAACCTGTGGGCGGGGTCAAATAACGTCACAGCTACTAGAAAGCTTTAGTAACGGGCGGAGTTTAACAGACGTTTAGGGTGTCACAACTAATTTACCGAGCTATACTTATTAATTCTTAACAGGGCTTATGTTTTATTTCTTGTTTTCTTATTTCATTATTTAATGGAATCTAAGAAATTTCATTTTATTATATGTGATTTGTTCGCGGCTCCCTAAACCACATCCCCCGCCCCACCACCATTTTGGGAAGCTCTGCTGTAGAGGGAACTCCATATCACCCTCTTCCCTAAAAACCCATCAAATGAATTTCCCACGGAAAAAATTTTTTTTTTAAAAATTGATAGAAGTAAAGCATGAAGATGTAAAGTATGTATACTCGTATAATGCTTAAAGAAATCCATGGAACTATTTTCGAGAACAAAAAAATACTTGAAAAATCTTTGCAATAAAATGGATTTTGCGGTTGACCGATTTTAATCAAAACCTTATTATCAGATCAATACACAGACGTATTCTGAAAATCTCTTTTCCGTGCTCGGACGAATTAGAACTTGTATTTCCGGTGAAAACCTTACATTTGATTTTTGAAAACTTGACACGATCGCAAAACTTAGTCTTACCATTCACCAAAAAGAGGAGATTAAAAATTAACAATATTTACGATATATCTACAAAGTTATGATAAATCGTATATTATCAGGTTTGCGAGGGACTACAAACAAAGATACTTTAATTTTAGTGCTGAAGGTGGCTTGCATATACAAACAAAATTTCTTTCGCTTTGCCCCCCCCCCTCTATTATATATCCTGCATGATTTTCTAATATCCTTTAATCTTTAAAAGATAACTTCAAATTCTTTCATTAAAATTAAATTGTTCGAATATATTTGGATAATAATTGAAATCTTGGTTAATTGACGTTCGAATAATTAACGCTCTGATGGCTTTATGTATACAAACTAACAGTAATTAGTTAGTAATCTAAAAGAAGGCAATTCGGTTTAAATTGTGGTTTTTTTGAGTTGGTAAATTAGTTTAATTTTTTAAGGAAAAGTAAGAAGTCCTTAAAAAAAAAATTAATGAATTATATAAAAGTGAAAGTTGAAAAAAATATAACTGTACACTGAAAATTTTAGCAAAATATCCCCTTCCTCATACCAAAAAAAAAATAGAACAGCTTTTATATGGTACACAGTAGAAATAATTTACTTATTCCCAACAGTGATGTGGTTTGTAAATATTCTTTGTTCTGTTCGAAAGAATAATGAAAATAAAAACTGTCATTAAATTGTGAGAGCATTTCTTTCTCTCTCTTCACTGTAATTAATGTAATAAAAAAAAAAATGTGACAAACAAAGTTAAATTATTTGTTTACCTAAATAAGTTTTGTAAGTTTGTAAGTTATGAATTTTAAGACAATAAAGTCTTGGAAGTAGTTACAAAAAAAAAAAACTTAATATCAAAACAAAATAGAAATATATAAAAACTTGTAATACGAAACAATTAAAATAGAAAATATACCCCTTCTCCTCTTTTTTTGTCTCTTACAGTTTTTTATGGTTTTTTGTTTGAAGTGCTTGGTTATTTTATTTAGTAATTATTTATTGTGAGAACTTCGTACAGTTGCTATTTTCATATATTCCTTGACAGTTACTGTATTTATATTTTTCCCCCTGTGTAAGAATTATTAATCATTACACTAAGTGAAGAAAATAGTTTCCTTTTAGAGCAATCAAACATTGGAAGGGCTGACATTTAAAACGATTATTTCAATTATTAATTGACTCCCCCGTCCCTTTTTTTTTTCTTAAACTGATATAAGAAAATTGCCTTACACTTCTTCTTCGATAGCTTTAGTTTCTTTATTTTTTAGGTGTAACTTTCTTTAATTTTGTTTTTGTGGTTTTCTTATATTTTGTTTATATTAATATTGAATAATTGCATTATAATGGGAAGTATACCCTCACAAATAAATACAAAAATCTGATGTGATAAACCTACACAAATTTCTCTTACTGCAGTTTTTAAAATTTTGTTTGACAAATTTTATGAAATTCGTCGATGTTTTTATGAAAAAAATAGCAAAAACTGAAAAAAACTGTTCAGTAAAAACGCACTTCCGGTTTACTAATTTTTTTTTGAAACTCGAAATTATGGCAACCTATTTATTTCTAATTAATTTTGTTTGGAGAATAGAATTGTTTAATCAACTATGATAGCACTTTAGAGAAAAACATAACCCCCACTCCTCCACCAAAAGCCCCCACCAGAAGAAAAGACTTTATGTTTCAAACATAAAGACGAAGAAATGTTTCAAACAAAAGTTGTAGCTTTTCACATATGTAGTTCACGTATTAAGTTTAAAGAAAATAGTTGGAGTCGTTTTAGGGAAAATAGTAGAATACTGAAAAATAATTTTCGGTATAAACGCACTTCCGGTCATCCAATTTTCAAACTCGGAATTTTATCAACATATTTAGAAATAGTCACCTTCACGGTGCCAAAGTGTTGCCATTCCTTCCTGGACATCCTCCAGCCATTTCTTGCCTTCCTCGCTTTCTACATCCATTTGGCTTGTGACTACCATTTTCATCGGCCATCGCTCATCACCCATTCTCTTTACATGACCGTAATGTTCACAGTAATCTTATATGCTGTATATACGCGATTCCTTAATTGGAATTGATTTCTCCTCCGGAAATCTATTTCTAGGGCTAAGAAGACTTCCAACCTATTTTCTTTTTTATTGCCCAAGTTTCATAAGCACAAAAAGTTGTGCACAAAAAGGAAGGAGCTAGCTGTAATCTTTATGTTAGTAGACAGGCTGATATATATATATATTGCATGGAGACTTTAATTATGTTTCAAAAAGTCACAAAATCAGATGAGCCTTTACCATTACATCTCTTAATATTTCGTAACTTTCTCTTATTTCTGTAAGAAGAAGAAATGAGGCAACTGTATTAGATTTTGAAATTGAGTTTTCACCAAAAAATACAAGTTTTGAGGTCCTCTGAGTATGAAAAAATATTTAAAATTTTTCTGTATTCGTGAGTATACAGGCATATCTCATAAACGAAACAAAATGCTAGCATTTATTTTTGTTATTCCATTTAGGTCATCGCCAGAGATTTTGGATTACCGCATCAGACGGGAATATTTCGGGCAAAATCCATCGGTTGATGGATCGGTTCCGATGTAACTTTATTGAATTTTTTTTTTTTCAGTTTTTCCTGATTTTCTCAAAAATGGTTTAACCATATCCCTTAAATTCTGTATACTATCTACACACACACTAATACCTAATCACTTTTATTTGAAAAATTTTCCCGAGAAAATTTATTTTTTGGGGGGGCTGTGGGGGAACAGTAACTTGTTATGGTTTCCTTTAAAGTACCACTTCATTATAATTTATATGGTTTTGCAAGGTTCATAATATTAAAGAAGCATTGATGAATTTCGAAATTTTAAGAATCGGTTAACCGGAAGTGCGATTTTACAGAATAAGCTTTTTAGTATTTTGGAATTTTTCTCGAAAATGATTATATCAATTTTCTATAAACTTGGAATGCTTGCTGCGTAGATGGAAAAGTATCATTTTGATTTGAAACATTTTTATGAAAAAATGGATTGTGCGGGGGGAGACTGTCAGTTAAATTTAAATTTACACAAGCATTATTAGTTTAAACATAGAGCGCTCCTCATTAGGCCGCTCAGGTATGCAAATACATCCCCACCACCATTTTTATGTGGCCAGCCCAAAGTGTGTAACGTTAGGATTTAAAAGAAATAAAATTATTAATTAAATTGTATTAATTAGAGTAAAAGAAAGTCATGTGAGTGTTTCACACCAGATTTTTTTTGGTTTTATAGTAATTATTTTAATTTAATTAAATGAAATAAACCAGGGGTTGCCAACCGTTTAGGAACTTCAGGGACAAAGAAGAATTTCAATTGGCTTTGCGTGCGTCATTAATTTTTTTTTTTTAGAAAATTGATAAAAATATATGTAATGAAATAAATAGATAAAATTTTATTGCACTTTTATTTATTCATAGTATTAAATTATTTATTAATTGCATTGACGAAAATGTGGTTTCATTTATACAGATTAGATTCAAAGAAAGATTTAATTTTCCATTTTTGAAATTCAAAAGAAAATAGTTTGAACTAACGATAGAGTTCAGTTCAGTTTTTTAAAGATAATGTTCAATAAAAAGTAATAATTTTGTCATGGAAAAACAAACAGTTGACATAGCATAGAAATGGTTTAAAATTGTCTTTAGACCTCACAGAGTATACCCACGGTCGCATGGTTTACAACTCCTGATTTAAACAATAAATAATTAAATAAAAATACATTCAAAGAATAATAACAATTGGTAGAAGAAAAAAAAAAAACTTTTAAGAAAAGAATTAAGAAATAAAAAGAAACAATTAGGACATTCTTGATGGCCGTTAATCGCATTGCCATAAAGTCAATTAGTATTGTTGAGTAACTAACTTATAATACTTAACCTACCACCTTATCATAATGATTTCATAACATTTTATTAGAAGGTGTGGGTAAGTTTTAACAACTATTTTTATGCATATAAAAAAAACAAACATTCAAAATAGAAAATAACAATTCTTGCTAATTACATTAAATACGAGGAATTATATAATTTCATACATTTAAAAAAAAAAAATTATTCATAAAGATATAATTAAAAGTGATTTGTTTGCAATAATTATCTATTTCAACTAATCTTATTAACTATATATATGTATATACATGCTTAATGGCCTTTCTAATATTAAATTAGCTAGGCCTCTGTTTATATGTTTAGGTATTATATAAGTAAGTAATACAACATCTTTATAATTCTAAATATAAAGTAGGATTAATTTTTTATGTTAACCAGTTTAATTAAATAATGAATATTATTGACACAAATAGTTTCTTATATTTTATTGCAGCAATTCAATTTAATTTACTTATTTTCCAATCAAATGGAAAGCTTTGATAAAGGAACAGTATATGTCTAAGTGAAAAAAAAAAATATGGCGTGAAACACTCACACTACTTTCACTTAGTGCTGCTAATGCAATTATATATAAAATGACTAACTTTCATTAAACTTCGTTATTTTCATTTAGCTTAAAAAAAAAAATTTAAAGCTGGTGGAAGGTATATTAAGCAATCCAAGGTAATAGTTGAAGTGATTTTCTTTTATTGTAGTCTAAGAAGTGAGCGCCATTAACTTCGAATAAATCTATATAATATTTTTTGAAATCTAATACCAGGGAAAACCCTTAAAATTAAATTTTCTTGGGAAAATGTTTGAAAATAAAAGTGATACGTTTATACCTGTGCAAATAGCAAATACCACGTTTGTAGAAATCCCGTGAACGAGGAAATTCACCCCCCACCGCCACCCCTGAAAAATCTATTCATCTAAAGTTACACTTCCGGTTAATCGATTATCTGCAAATTTGGAATTCTAGCAATGCATCTAATCTATCAGAGATATTTTCCGGAATAGCCTGCTTCTTTTTGTGATCATCGACCGGTTTCGAGCGTTCGCCCATCATCAGGATGTTTTTATCAAAACAGTGTGATAACATAGACTTGCACCGAGCAAATCCAGCTGATGCACTGGCTTTTAAAGTGTTTTTGTTAGGACCTAACTAGGTTAAGAAGGGGTTCGTTGTACCTGGGTGGGTAACACATGTTTTTCCCATTTAAAAGGGTAGTGTACATTTTTCCTTTTAAAAAACATTCAACAAATGGAGATATATACGTAACTAAAGTTACGTTATTAAAGGGGATTTACTTTGATAATTAATTACCCGTACTATCTTATTATTTTATTTTTAATTGTTCTTTGAGTGTAGAACAAAGCGAAAGACCACTGTGTCAGCTGTGGACGGACCATTGTCGAATAATTAACGATAACAAATGATAAAAACGAGCTGATAAACATGAGGACCCTGTACTGATGTCATGCTTTAGAGGAAAGCTTAACATTAATGTTCACCCAGAATGCCCCACAAAATCAATTTTCTCGAAAAAATGTTTCAAATAAAAAATTATTTTCGAGAAAATCTTCGAAAAACTAAAAAAAAAAAACCCTTGAGTAAAATCGCACTTCCGGTTTATCTATATTTTTTGATCAAAACTTTGTTACACGTGATGGTGATACCTAAACGGAATATCAGGTTTAAGTTTTCCGGAATTGTTCTTTTTGAGACATTTTGTCCACATGCGGTAAAAACATTTTTTTCGTACTCTGGGAATCCCAAATCATGTATTTCCGGTGGAAGCTCAATTTCGAAAATTTGACCGATCGCAAAACTTTCTCTTACTGTGGGAGAAAGAATGACAGTTAATGCTTGGCAATGAAATAATCTAAGAAACATTTAGGATTTCATAAATAAAATTGCTAAATATCAAATGTTTATAGAGTCTATAGATTTGGTCACCGCCGACTAACAATCCTATTTTGCCAACAATTGATGGGTGTAACTATTTGAGGAGTTAACCTAACTACAGATAAAACTCTACCACAACCCCATACACACTCACTGACAGTTTTCTAACAACTCAAACACACAACGTTCAATCACTGACAATCAGATGGAGTCCTAATAGAACTTTGTTGACACCCCCTCTCAGTCAGCTAACCTCTCTCTGTCGTGCTTCATTTTTTTTCCGTTAACATGAAGTAGGAGTTCACATTATTGCTTGAGCAAAACATCCTTCCCTTTTCGTACTCTGGACTCCCAAAACATATAATACCGTTCGCAGTTTTTTTGCGCAATTTCATTTCAAAATTCTGACACTTCCTAATATTCCCTTTAGAAGCAGATAGATGATTATAGTTAACAAAATTCAAGGGAACAAAAACAGCTATTAGTTACTTTTCTTTTTAGAATCCATTTTGCTAGATCCTTGAAGATATTAAATAAAGATGATAGTACTTTTATCAATTAGTTCTTTCTAGTTTTAATTACAGTAAAAAATAATTTAAATAAACACGTAAACTGATAGTAATATTACGTTAACAATGATATACATTTAAAACTATTATAAGAGGTAATTAGATTTATACAAATCTTACATATATTGCTTAGCATTCTTGAACATATACATTTCCTGGAATAGTAATTAAAGAATGCAATTAATCAATTAACCTTTCCGGTAATTATAATAATAAAAAAATTAAAAGTTATATTATTATAAACGAGAAGGATGAGAGAGAGAGATAGCGAATGGTGGGACAGAAAGAGAAATACAATTAATGATAATAGTTTTTATCTTGATATAATTATTAGCAATTAAAATGAAAACAATTACATCTCTAAATAAATAAGTATGTAATATTTAATTACCGTCAGTTTGAAATAATAATATAAATGAAAAAAACAAAATAATGTTTCAATCAAGAACTATTAAAGTATTTAAATCCAATTAATATTTTTATAGATGAATGTTTGTTACATAAATAGTTACAACCGGACAATAATTACTATCACAGACAAAAAATTGTAAAATGTCAGATACACTATCATTGAATTTAATGTGGATAGAAATGAAAGTCAAATTGCGCAGCGGAAAAAGAGTGAAATGACTTCCTTCTTAATACGCTGAACGTCCAGAAAAAAATGAGTGGTATTCGAACCATGGGGGGGGGAGGGACACCACGTGGTTGATAGTGGTATGTCTTGTTCGAGCCATGAGGGATACCGGTGACCACGAGGAAGACGTTTAATCGAAGACGTTTTTCACAGTTGCTTTTTCTTGCTTTTGAAAACATTTTCTAAAGTTTATGTCAACGTATTTTAAAGTTCTTTAGTAGATAATACTAGTTTTAGTTGTTATAATGAATTATGTTAAATTCAACATAATTAAAAAGTATTCTTGCAACTCTCGTTCAGTTGCAACTTGTCATTAAATGCGAAAATCTGTAATACTTCCCACTCCTCAATCAACAATAAGAGTTTTTTTTTACATTCAAGCCTAATTAGGTCCTGTATTGCCGCAGATCGCGTAAGTCGCGCACGCTCAAGCTCCTACATTTCTCAATATGAATCAATCTACAAACACTTTTCTAGAAGTAAAAATCGGGTCTAAAGCACTCGTATCTCTTACTGCACTTTACGTAGTTATAATTCACTAATTCTCTTCAAACAGATAATTTTTACTAGCTGGAGCATATACGTAAATAAAGCTGGAGTTTGAACTTCTTCCTCACCCTGCTTACAGCCTAGACCTCGCTCCATCGGACTAAATCTTATTCCGATCCATGGTTCATTTTTTGCGGGGTAAAATTTTTACTATGGAAGAGGAGATGAAAGCAGCTTGTATTATTATTATTGAATCCGGGTGACTATCGGCCTGGGACCTAAGCCTATGTGGCTTTTATCCCCCTCCATTTTCTCTCCAGAGCATCCAGGTCATCCTAGTTAATCTCCCCCGTTAGTCTGTCGGGTTGTCTACGATATCCAACCCTCCCAGGCAATCCCGCGAGAGTTGATGCCCTCCTAAATACACGAAACCTAGTATCAGTGCAACGGGGAATTGACACAGATAGTGATACACCGTTGTATTAAATTCTCTGCGTCCAAAGAACCTTCGTCGTACTAAAGAGGAACTGAATTATGGCTTGAAAATGGGTTGAAGTAATAACAATGGTTTATAGTTTGACGAATATATTGGTAAGTCTTAATTTTTAATACTCAATAAATTAAAGCAGTCAAAAACGCAAAGACTTTTGTTATATCCCAATAATATAAAAAGTTGCCAAACATTTTTAAATAAAAATCATGAGCAATACATATTCATATTTTTGTCCCAATTTTATAAGAGGCTAATTATTAAGCCTGCGTGGCATTTTATACCATATGCTCTAACTTGGAGTCTGTGTCATTCAAAGTAACTGTTTGGTGGCGAGGAGACATGCTGGAGGAAGGCGGTAGAAAATTAAAAACTAGTAAATATATTTCCTCATTTAGAATGTAAACAGTGCGCACACACACTCTGTGTGTGACGGTGACACTCTTAAGAATAACCACCCGCTGTTCTGGAGCGTGTTTCAGTACACAGCAGGAGTACTTAAAAGTTGACACTCATCCCACAGCTTCCCCTCCCCCCCTTTCAACTTATATCGCGCACTTTTATTATATCATTAAAGACTCATAGGAAAAAACACGGTTTTTTACTTTATATATTCTTTTTTTTTTTTTTTGGGTTTATCTAATTATTATTAATAACCTTTTAATTTTAATTAAACCGTTTGTTAATAACCCTTCTATTTTTTTCTGTATAATTAACTAATAAGTTTGTTAAATTTATTACTTTAGATAGAATTTATACACTATATAATACTCTGGTATAATTAAATATTTGTATATAAAAATAAGAATTTATGACTTTAAAAAAAAATAAGTGATTTACATAAAAGTATTTTGTGTGTGTGTGTGTGTGTGTGTGTCTATCTTTATAATACTATTGTAAATTAAGTGCTAATAAAAAAATAAATAATTATAATAATTGATTGGTTGCAAGCAAAGAATAGGTTTGATGTAATTTATACAGAAATATATTAAGGTGATCTCAAAGTCATGGTCATAGTTTAGTTTTAAAAAGGTCAAGGGCATAGTGCAATGTTATTTGAAAAAAAATAAATTAATTAATTAAAGTCTCTAATAAATATGATTTAGAGAAAATTTCTCACATCTTTCTAATATAGAAATTCTCTTAGAAACTGTTAGTCATTATCCATTATTCATAAATCTTGTATTTCTCATGAAACTTGTATTTCCAGTGGAAACACAAATTCGAAACTTTGACACGATCGCAATCCATCCTTTTACTAAGAGTAAGATAAAGTAAAAATGCAAAATGGTTCATGCTTTGTGCTGTTTATAAAAGAAGAATGAGAGTATACAAATATGTATTTTATATTTAATAAACATATTATTATTATTTTTTTTTTTTTTTTTAAGTTATGGTGCGTCAACATCTATAGTCATTGGCATCCGGAGCCTCCTCAGTGCACTGCCGGTCTCCGGACAGTGTTCTGTCATTACAGGCAACACTGTCCATCACCGGACAATGCTGCAGAGGCTCCTAGGAAGAAAAATTCTAAGGGTAGCACGGCTGGACTCGAACCCGGGACCTCCGCGTGAGAGTCCAGTTCGCTCCACCTTTCCGTTCCACTCATGTTATTATTATTATAAAGTAAAAAAACTCAAACTAAAAGAAACTGTAATAAGAGGACGATTTTATTACAAGAATAATTCTGTGAAGGTATTGGCTGGCCCCTTAGTTAAAAAAAAAGAAAAAGTTATTTACCAATTAATTAATTCAATTGATAATCATATTAAGATGTCCTTTTTTTTTATTAGAATTAGCACATCATTATAAATACGACCTTTTTTTACTTATTATTTAAATAATTTTCATTATTTATTTATTTTAATTTCATTTTTTGTGTTTATTATTATTATTATCATGATAAAGAAAATATGTTAAATGATAGTTAATTATAAAATTTATTGGTTTTCGTGCCCTTCTAGTTACACGATTTTGTACTTTAAGAATTATCCACACGAGATATAACGTGCTGTACTGGTATCAATTAGGGTCCAATATGGCACCCCGGGCTACCTGCCCCACCCTCTTTCTCACACGGGTCACATTTCTATATTATATACTAAATATTATATTATTGATATCATTATACTATTTATTTCTTTTTATTATTATTACAAAAATATATAAATGTCATTTATAATTGTTATTGTTTTATTATTGGTGCACAGTTTAATGGATGGGTGGGTATATTACTAAAAATGTTATTATAACATTTTAATGACTTCTTATTGGGGTGGGAGGGGGGCTATACCATTCGTAATAATAATTGTAACTCTAAGTGATATGAGCAATTAAGAAATAAAAAATACAATACGTAATTTGCAAAGTCCCATGATCGATATTTATTTTTTTCTTTCTCTTACTCCCCCTAGTGAGGGGAAGTATTGCGATCGTGTCCAATTATAGAAATATTGAACTACACATATAATGAGGTACAATTTTTATTTAAAACATTTTTCTGGGGAAAATTCATTTAAGAGAAGTTTCAGGGGAGGGGTGGGGTTATGTTATACTCTAAAGTGTTATTACAGTTTATTATACAATTCTATCATTCATATAATATTAATCATAATTAAATATGTTATCAAAATTAGGAGTTTAAAGAAAATTGGTTAACCAGAAGTACCACTTTACTGTGTGGATTTATCAGCTTTTTTGAGATTTTCTCAAGAACCGCGCGAATGATTTTTCTTTAACTCAGAATATTAACTACTAGTTTTGCTTGAAACATTTCTCCAGGAAAATTCATTTAAGGCGGGATTCTGGGTGGTGGTGTGCTTCCCTTGAATGTGTTATTTTTATTAATTTACTATAAGAGCTATCATCCATATAATATTCATGAGAATTAAATATGTTGTCAAAATTTCGAGTTTGAAGAAAATCGGCTGCCCGAAAGTGCGATTTTATTGAACAATTTTTTTCAGTTTTCTGTGATTTTCTCCATAAAAAAACCGACATTTTCATTAGAGTAAACATCTTATATGAATTATAATTGTCATTTTTGACAACTGCAGTAAGTGAAAGTCGTGTGAGTGTTTCACACCAAGTTTTTAATTAAATATTGCTTTACACTTTTATTGAAATGACCCTTTAGAGCGAGAAGGGGGCCTAATGTCGCATCTCAACTACCAGCCAGTTCTTTAGGAATTGTGACATCCCTACTAGTATCTCAGCTTAAAACTACACGAACAATAACCTACACTGATCCATATATTGAGTCCAGTGTATGGCTGGTCTTCATTCCAACCGGCCATTTCGAAGGCTAGCACTGACACGATTTCATAAGGCAGCCAGGGTCCAGTAAAGCCAAGAAAGACTGCAGTGGGGCAACGAATAGAATCATATTATCTTTAGTGGCGAATCCTGTTTTTGTATATGGCAAAATGATTAACGATTGACTATGAGAAGGTTTCGGAGTGAAAGGAACAATTTGGATTCTTTCTGTTCAAGGTGATAGCCGCGTTACAGCAGCAGGCGTGAAATATCAGGTGTCAAACCTTAGCCAGCTCGTTCTCTAGATTTAAACCCACTAGAAAATGGGTCGGCGCTTAAGACGATTCGCTTAATCAGCAAACAACTTAGAGGAGCTGTGTCGTCATCTTCAACAAGCTTGGGATGAGATACTACAACAGGATATAGATCATCTCATTCGAAGCATCCTGTTCGCGTGTTAGGGCAAGTTTTATTAATAATCAAGGTGACGTAACACATTAAAATTCTTCTTTAATCCCTCCCTCCCATTGAAGTCATTTACTACTAGGTTAATGGATAAAATTTCAATTTTCAAGCAAGTACGTACCCTCCCTTTGGGTGGTGCAATTTTTCTGGCACGCTGTTTAGAATATCTGATTAATTAATGCTCATACATTCCATTTCTCCAACCTTAGCAAGGGTCTATCGATCTGGTGTAAGGGATAAAATATTAGAAGAGGTACTGAACAGACTAACTGTTTTTTACAAGATTGCTAAACAAATCCTAGAAAAAGTCTTTCAAGTTTTATGTCTTTAACGAATTACTAGTCAATAATGATAACCGTAGTCATAATGTCCATCGGTGACGATTTTCTTTTAATGCCATCTAGATATTACAATTCTAGTTGATACATTTTCTTTAATGTTTGTTTTTGTAAAAAAAAAAGGTTGGCTAAGGGAGAGGGAAAAGAAGTAGGATAAGAGGAAATCGAATGAAGTGATGATAAAATAAATGTCGGGTCAATCAGGAATTGTTGTACAAGACTAAATAATGAAGTCATTAGATTATATAAGCCAAAATAAAAGAAAAAAACAATGACCACTACAGTTAGGATGTTTTCTAGGAGAGGGAGGGGAACATGGTATCATCAGGTGAATTTGGATTCACCTAGTAATTTTTGATAGACAACTGTTTTGAAAGATAGTATTTAGTGTATATATATATTTGTGTGTGTTTGTATTATTTTAAGATGCACATATGTAAAAAGTTTGCCTAAAGCGAAGTTAAATATTAACAACGAAACTTATATACTAACTAAGTGATGATGGTTTATGCAGGCGTGAAATTACAAATGAGTGTGTGAGGATTAAAAAAACAAACTAAGTTGCCGACATTCTATATATATGTATATATAAAATCTACAACATACATAACTAGTGGGTGGAAGTTTTTGGTAGAGATAGAGAGATAGATAGAGGAATGAGTGAGAGAGCGTGGAGAAGAGGTCAAACAAATACACTGAGAATAAGAGAATCTTCAAGAAAGGGGGAGAGAGAGAAATTAAATACTTGACCAGTTAACTTTTTATTTAGAAAGGTTAATAATTCTATAGGTACGCGTATAAACAAACATCCGCGTATTTTACTCACTATAGTAGTTAACGTAACTTCTCAATATAAATATCTAGGTTCATACACCTCACCACTATCTATTCATAATTATGATAAATATAATGTAAGTTTACCAAATATAATAAGTTTTAGCACTTCCTAACTTCTTATGTTTTTTAGTGATATTAGTTTATTAATTTATTTTTTTTTAATTGCAAATCAATCAACCCACACAATTAAAAAAAAAATTCTGGTGTGAAACACACACTACTGTCTCTTACTCAAAAAATACGATTTAATTAACAAATTTTCTCCACAATTGTTACGTTTTCAATGTTTACTTCCGCTACCCATGAGAAAAAGTGGGAGGTATTTTTAACTGAGCGGCCTGTATCAAAACCAACAAAGCATGGGAAAAATAGTCGTTTTCGAAGCAATCCAGAAAACTCAAAAACCTCTTCTTGAAAAGTTCTACTTCCGGTTAATTAATTTTCATCAAATTTAGAACCGGACAATGTTTCTAATGTATAATTAATATTATGTAGGTGGTAAAAACTATACATTGTACGGAAATAGTACTTCAGAGAAAAGCTTAACATTACTTTTCTCGCAGAACATCCAAATAGTAAACCAATTTGAAGAAAAGCTGTTTGGCAGCTGTTTCGAAGAAAGTCGCGAAAAACTGATAAAACAAATCAGTAATGTCGCAGTTTTTGTGGAGGGATTTTGCCTGAATTTTGGGCTGATTGATTTTTTCTGGGGGGGGGATCTAGGAGAGCTGTAACGTTATGTATCCTCTAAATTGCCATTTCAATATAATGTATGGATTCTATCACTCATATAACATTACGATATCTCCTAAACTTTCTGTTAGAATCGTGAAAATTCCAAGTAGGAAGTAAATCGATTTACACAAAGGGGTGTTTTTTCTTTCTTACTTTCTGTTACTCCTAGTAAGGAGGATGTATTGCAATCGTGTCAAATTTTCGATATCTAGTTTTCACCGGATTTATGCGATTTGAGGTCTCTTGAATTAGAAAAAGTAGTTTTTAGAAATTGCTCTGTGTGGGTGTGTTCATCATAAGTCAAAAACGGAAAATCATATTTACTGAATTTTTTTCCCTCCTTTTCTGCAATTTCCTCGAAAACAGCTCCAACGATTTTCTTTAAACCTATTATATAAACTACCCATAAAATGAGCTAGAACTTTTCTTTGTTAAATTTCTCTGGGAAACTTCCTTTATAATATATAAAGTGATATTTTCCCCTAAAGTGCTATTTTAGTTTATTATACGATTCTATCATCCAAATAGTATTAATTTTAACTAAATATGTTGCCAAAATTCCGAGTTTAAAGAAAATCGGTTGACCGACAGTGCGTTTTTACTGAATAATCTTTTCAGATTTTTTTTTTGCGATCTTCTCCGTACAATCACCGACGGATTTCATTCAATTTGTTACACTAACGATGAATACCGAGACCTGTCACTTTTATTTGAAACTTTTTTCCGAGAAAGTTCATTTAAAGAAGTTCTAGGTGGAGGGGGAGTGTATGGTTTCGTCAAAAAGTCATTTTATTATGTTTAGATTCTCCAATTGATATAAAATTGAAGACAAATAATCATTCAGTAAAAATTACAAAATTTGAAGAAAGTTTGTCAATTATAACTATGTAAATTCCTCAAGAGAAAGTCGTGTGAGTGTTTCACATTAGATTTAAGGGGGGATGGATTTGCGCGTATACCGGCTCGAACGATTTTTTTTCTCTTTTTAATTTGAAGTATATCTGCACAGATATAAATTTATCGATTTTATTTGAATCACTTTTTTCTTAATGGGGATTTTGGTGGAATGTGAGTTATATTTTTGCTTCAAATTTCCATTAGAAGTTTTACTGAGAGCTGACCGAGCCACATACACTAAATATTTAATAAAAATGTCCAAGTTTGAATAAAAAATTTGTCACTTTGTTGTATAGAGACATCCCATAGGAAAGAATTGGATACCAGCTGTTTCTTCAAAGAAATCTTGGCGTCCCTGAAGATATACCAGTCTATGTTGTGGGATAGCCTAACTGTCCTCACCGGGGTGGGTGCTCGGAACAAGCTGACACTCGCCTGGGTGCTGGGTCATCGGGGTTTCTGGAAAACGAAAGGGCGGCTGCCCTGGCGAGGGAAGGTTCGAAGGATACCTTTATAGGCCCCGAACCCTTCTGCGGGTTATCGAAGAGCCTAATTCAAACTCTATCAAGGGTTGGATAGAAGTACAGTGTCTGTACTGAGAGAAGCAGACGACAGAGGCAGGCAAAACTCTTTATTAAGAGACATTTGCCTAAATTCACCAGGATCTATTGAGTCATAGCCGAAAGGATATAAGGCTAATAGTAGGTCTACTAACAGAGCATTTTAGGCTGAATGTCTATTAACATGTACCACTTGTTACTTGCTAATTACGCGTTATGCCGATTCTGCAAGACTGAGGAGAAAACCCCGACACACATCCTTTGTGAGTATACCGGTCTGGCGAGGACAAGGTTTCTTCAACTGAGGACCAGCAATCCCGAATCAATGAGCTTCATGACGGAACCGCTCTCAGCTTTGCTAGGCCTGATTAAGAGGGCGAAGCCAAGGGGTTTGCTATAATTTTAGAGGATCCACAATAGACCTCTTATTGTAGGTTGCAGTGGAATGAGGTTTGCGCTCCCTGCTCGAATCTAATCTAATCTAAAGATATACCCAATCCCCATCACTGATAGGTATACTACACCCCCTCCTCACATAGGGCCAACAGAGGTAGTTGACTGTGAAACACCCAAGGCCGAGACGTAGTAAAACTATTTTTCAGTTATATATTTCAAACAAGTTATTTCATCAAGTTATACAAGTGTCGAGTGAACTCTCTATACGAACTTGAAAAATTTACTCTGACGATGGATGAAAATTCGAAATATAATGGTATGATGGATAAAATATCAGATGTTATTCAACTTGCAGACCCATCCACATATTCATCAATCATCAGTTCTCTGTTTGTACAACTCTCTGGGGAAAAAAAAAATTCTGAGTTATACGTAAATTATTCTGATGATTTCTGCAAAGATTAGTATTATTATATTTTATTTATTAAATTAGCTAAAAAATACTTAAAAATAATACGTACGAGTTTTCAATTTTGAGATATTTTGTTCACATACATACATACTACTAAATAAGATTTTTTTTCGTCTTCAGGGGACCTCAAGACATGAAGTAGGAGAAAATAAGAAAAGAAAAAAAAGAGTTATAGAATTTCATTAAAATATTTTCTTATGTAAAGTGATTATTAAATAACAGCTATGTAAATAAATATTAAAATAACCAATGCGAAAACACCTTTCTATGAGTATGGGTGGGCGAACTGGATGAAAAAAAAAAGAAAACGGTTCCATATAATAAAAATACATATAACATCCTTTCTGCATTTATGATGTGATGCACTCATTTGCCATGATTTTTTTTTTTTATGCTTAATGTACAACAACAAAAAATTTAATAGTTTATATATATATATATCTGGACATTATTTAATTAGTATTTGACATAGAGTGCATACGAATGACCATGAGAAAATTGCATTCCTTTGCATAATGAATTTACAATTAGCATAAACTATTATTAAATTACAGTATGCAATAAAAATTATGAAATTATTTCTATCTATATATTTATAAAATTATAAAGATAAAAATATGCAATGAATTCATAATCATGTATTCAGTGGCACGTGATTCATATATTCTTGCTGAGTGTATATATATATATATATAAGTACATAAATTAAATTAATATACAAATAAAGAAATAGGAACTGTGAACCGAATTGCAAATAAACTCAACAGTCCGTAAAATTGTTTACTTACAGCATTATTATTATTAGTTTTTCAATTAACATATTTTTAATCAGATCCAGTTATATACGTGTGTGTCATGTGTGTATGTCTGTTAACAACTTGTTTTTTATTGTTTATTTATAAGAGGATTAAATAATATTTAAGATTAAAAAACTTAAGATTAACTTCCGGTTGATGAATTTGTCGAAATCTTCACCATCTGATAAGCTGCGATGGTGTTATATTGTGTGTGTGTTTTGTACTGAGAGGATCTCAAAATTGTATTTCCGGTGAAAAAACAACTTCCGAAATTTGACATGATTCAATACTGCCACGTAGAGCAGTAAGAGAAAGTCAACCTGTTTTTAGTTTAGGCTCTCTCTTTTCCTCTCCCTCACAAACAGAGGAAATGAAAAACGAAATATCTTACAACTGAAAAATCGCAGAATGTTCCAACTTTATATTCCAAAATTAGAAACACTACCCCACCTATTACGATTGTGTGTAAAAAATTCTTCCAACACAAGTGCGACTTTTCTATACGGGTTGTATTTGTTTCCGCACTTTTCTCAAAAATAGCTCCAATGATTTTTCGTTATACTTACTACGTACATAAACACCAATCATTTTTATGATAAAAAATTTAACTAAAAAAATTGATTTTATTTCAAAGGGTCCCCAAGTTGTTACACCGTTAATCTTTTTCCTATAAAGTGCCATTTCTGTACATTGTACACTTTCTACCTTCAGTATTAAGTTACTTTAAAGACGCCATGATACTAAGTGATTAGAGACGTAGACCTGTGTGTATGTGGCCAGCATAATAAAAACGGAATATAGCAGAAAGCTTAAACTTTGTATTTCATTCAAATTGTAGCAGAGAACATATCAATCAATAAGGTTGTTTTCAAAATCGGTCGACCAGATATACCACTTAATTGAATGGATCGAATTTGTCTGTTTTTTGCCATTTTCTCGAAAAAGACTCCAACGTATTCCTTAAAAACTTGGTGTAGCAACTAATTATACTAAAGAACTTCTATTTGAAATGCCATTTCAATATAACATACGATTCTATTGTCTAAAAACTGTATACAGTATTACTAAGAATTTAATGTGTGGCCTTGCAGAAAATCCGTTTACTCCGAATTACAACTTTAATATATTTCTGGTGCATTCTATAATGCATTTTCAGTTATATGTAAAAATTTAATAAATCATAAATTATAAACCATATTGAGAATAATCTAGGGATAGTCGTATGAGTGTTTCACACCAGATTTCTTTTTTCGTTTTGTAAAAAAGTACGAAAAGACGAACCGTTTTTCGACACGTGAAAATTAAACAAATAAAAAAACCACCGATAAACAGAATAAAAAAAAAAAACTGACAAGCTTCAGTGATAAATACATAAGAAACTAAAAATTTTATTCTTACTAATTTTTAATAAGCTCATAAAATCACTACTGTATTTTTTAATGGTACACTAATCAGTCAACTTTTTTTTTTATAATCTTAACTGTAATGTAATGATTATGTTATTTATTAACTTAAACCGGTTTTTTGAACTATAAAGAATAAAAAAATAATGTCGTCATAAGTTAGGTATTTAGAGTGTTTGTTAATCCGGTAAAGTTATTTATTTCTTGTTCAAGGCTCAAAAAAGAAAATAGAAATGAGCTGTGAATCACTGTTGACTTTCTCTTTAAATTTCCTCTCTTTCACTAATTTCCTTCAAACTCTTTTGGAATTTTTCTCGTTCTTTTTTTCGCAATTTTTTTTTTTTTTTGCTCGATTTTATTTTATTTTTGTAATTTTAACACAATGGCGGAACTATGAAATATTTAATGATATCATATTTCAGGGAGAAATTCGTAATCACAGTTTTTCTCATACTTAAAATTCATTATTCAGATATGATCGGTAAGCTCCGAGATTCCGATATTTAGTTCTTTGTAAGGTAATATTTGTGTCAAATAGCTAACCCTCCTTGCAATTATATTATATATTTGTACAAATTAAAGACAGGAAAGTTTTTCTCCAGTGAGGTCATCATCGACATATTTCAGGCGTTTTACCCTTGCTCCCGAAACTACTCATTTCAACCCTTGCGTTTTCTCACCTAAATTATTGCTTTTTTGGTTTATAATAACCCCATTTGTGCAGAGAGCACTAAAGCTTAGGAAAGTGAACACCTAACTCTATCTCACCTTCTATCTTTTCATTGGTTAAATCGTGAAAAATAGGAGAACATAGTTTTTAGGTATAATTGTCTAAACACCCTGGCGCCTCCACGTAATTTTTTTGTTTTCAAGTCTAATGTTAAAAAAAAAAGACTAACCAGAACTGAGTTGACTGAATTAGTAATACTAGTACTTCGCATTATGACCTATCAAAGATCCTTTATTATTTGGGGGCAGTAAATTTTATGAACTCTTTACCTATATCGATGACAGCTCCAAAACACAGCTTTTAAAAACAAACTATATGAACATTTATTTGACTTCAAGAGCCTCAAATTCTTTTGTAATTTAATTTACTGTATTAATTTTTGTTTGTGTGTCATTTATATATACCTAAAGTTTATTTTGTATAAATCATTGTGTATTTTAAAGTGTGCAGTATAGTATCTGGTATTTTATCCGTCGTAGCATGCATATTGATTTTGTTCCTGACCGGCTTCGGATTTTCATCTATCGTCAGAGCAAATTCACCAAGTTCGTGTAGAGAGTTCACTTCAAGGAAATCTAAATTACGTTGAACTTGGTAAATTTGCTTTGACGATGGATGAAAATCTGAAACCGAACAGGAACAAAATCAATACGCATGCTACGACAGATAACATACCAGACTTTAGAGACATTTTCCGTGATAGCCTGCTTCATGTGATCATCGACAGGTTTCGGGCGTTCGCCCACCTTCACGATGCGTTTGTCAGACAGTGTGATAACACAGACTTGCACAGGGCAAATTTACACGCTGTATGTTTACACATTGTGTTGTATCCGGCACACTGTGCTGGAGTGTGTAAACTGAATTTGCTCTGTGCAAGTCTGTGTTATCACACTGTCCGACAAACGCATCCTGAAGATGGGTGAACGCCCGAAACCGGTCAATGACCACAAAAAGAAGCAGTCTATCACGGAAAATGTCTCTAATGCTTTCCAGCTCTGCGGGACCAACCACCACAACAAAATACCAGTCGTTATCCAGCATTCCGGACCCACCCACATTTTGTATAGTATAGGTTTGTTTTCCTTTTATATTGATATAAGGTAATTGTCTAATGGGAATTTATTCCCTGGTGTTTCTCTCTCTCTCTCTTTTCATTCTCCGTAGGTGTGTATTTTGTAAGAGAGACAGAACACTCTGACTCGAAAGTTTTTATCAAAACCATCAACAACCACCGAAATATGGCTTCTCTGTAAAGATTGTTTCAAATTTTTTGGTAATTGCCTCAAACAAAATCTTATGTTTGAAAGTTTCTTTTCCAGGTTTAATGATTTGGGGGGGAGGAGATTTTTAAAAGATATGAAGTTTATAAAAAAAAAACTCGATTAATCGGATATAGGTGTAATTCAGAATGATTTTTTTTTTTTTTTAGTTTTTCACGATTTTCTTGAAAATGACTCGAAAGATTTTCCTAAAACTTGTCATGTATCCTAGACTCATGAAAACCTATTATTTTCATTTGAATTTTTTTTTGTTTTGCAGAAATTGGGATTTTTTGGGAGTTCTGTAGAGCAGCTGAGACATTAAAAGTTTCTCTCTATGAAACAGTACCACTGTGTGGTGAAACTCCGCCATGTGGTGGGAGTTAGGAGAACTAAATGATTAAAGATTCAATGTTATCAAAAAAAAGTGTCATTTTTTTATAGAAGCGATTACTGCAGTATGAGAAAGTGGTCTAAGCTTTTATGACCAGATTTTTTTTGTGAGGGGGCGGGAGGTACAACGTAGGAGAAAAACCATTCTTGTTTATCCCATAAAGAGGCACAGTGGTTCTGATTTCTAAAAAAAAAATTGTTCCCTATAAGTACATCCTTGCGTTTTTCTGGGTGGTTCTGAGTAGGATTCTACAATTAAACAAAACATAACAATTTACAATTATTACAATATGTTAGTTTGATAAAAATCTGTATAAATATCAATTATTTTAGAAAAACAGAAGTAGATATAATAATAATGATAATAAAATGTTGCAGAGAGGAGCTGGCGATGAAGATAGGACTGACGGAAGCTCGTATACAAGTAAGTTTACAATAGATGCAATCAGTGTCTGTCTATGACTATATAAGTAATAATTTATGAAGTGAATAAGTATTATTTAGTATTGAATAATAGTGTTTTAAAAAGGTTGGGTACTTGAAGGCCTTATAATTAGCTATATATTGTCCCATTTAAAGGTTTGCTGGTTCAAATGTTCTTTTTTTTTTTTTAATTTATTTTAATTTTTTTTTAATATATGATTAACAAGCTATAAAGTATTATTAACTAAATAATGGTTATGATTAAAAATTATTAGTAACTTACAAATAAGCCCAGTTGCATACCAATAATAAACACGCTATCGCTTATCGATATCGCACGATACTAATCATCCATATGTTGTTCTCTCTCTACACATATATCACAAGACACTAATAAGAAAAATCCATTTGTTCGGGGGGGGAGATTTCTCAGAGCGTGTTTTTTTTTCGTGGGGGGAACTCTTTTTTTTACGGCCCGACTGAGCATTGTAAATTTTGCAATTCTAAAAAAAATGTGTTAATTAAATTGTATTAATTGGAATTAGAGAAGGTCGTTGTACACCATGATGGTGAGACTGATCATCACCTATCCCGCGGTAGCGTAGTATAGCAGAACAAAGATTGAGAAGTTCAAGAAAACTCTTGACAAAGTACAGCGCCTTGCGTGCCTCTGAACGACGGGAGCAATGAGGACGTGTCCCACGGCCGGGATTGAAGTCATTCTTAATCACACACCGCTCCACCTGGTCGTGGAAAGGGTGGCGAAGAGAACCCTCCTCAGAATCTCAAGGGGGGGCGTGGGGGATATGGGCTAAGCTCTAGGGAGAGGACATTTCCTTCTGCCGGCTCCCTCCCCTGGCACCTTCCTACGGATAGTATGACCAAGAAATATAGTTTCGTTAGAAATTTTTCTTCGAAGCTAAGTACGAAAAGGGAGTAGAGCGAAGGATCCGCCCTGGCTAGTATTAGTAAGCATGCTACCAATACGGTTGGTCTAATACCCTCGAAGGAACCGGGGCAGGGGTGTTTGGCTTAGATCCAAATGGGAACCCATGGGCATGTTTCCCAGCATCTTCTAGGCGGAAATTCACGCTATTGGAAGGTGCGTTCAGTTGAGCCTCGACAGGGGATATCGGAATCAGGGGATCAGTTATCCTATCCGATAGCCAGGCTGCCATTAAAGCACTGAGTGCCTATGTTATCAGTTCTAAAATGGTATGGGAATGCCTAGGTGAGCTTAACGACCTAGGCAAAGAAATAAAGTCACCCTATTCTGGGTGCCAGACACGTCGGCGTGGAAGGTAATGAGGCGACCGACTCCCTGGCAAAAGAAGGCGCTGCATCTCCTCTCTTGGGGCCAGAGCCCTTTTGCGCTGTCAGCGATCAAGCAATCTTAGAAGAAATCAAGAAAGAGGAGGTGGCGAAAAGAGCTCGTCTCTGGAACACTCTCCCGGGACTGAGGCAGGTCAAGGTCTGTCTGGGAGGCTATAACCAGGAAAGGTCGAAGGCCTGCATCAGTCTGAGTAAGAACAAGATCCGTATTCTTACGGGATTTCTTACGGGGCACTGCAGACTCAGGGACACCTGAGGAAGCTCGGGCTACAAGGTGGTGGCACATGCAGATTCTGTGGGGAAATGGAGGAAACTCCGATACATCTTCTCTCAGACTGTGATGCCGTCATTCAAAGAAGATTTAATAGTCTGGGTTGTTACCAAATAGGGGAGGAGGGAATATCTTGTGATTCCTTAGGGAGCTGAACTGGAGAGGGTGCAGAGATGAGCAAGCTCATCTACGGCACCAGAGGCCGTACAATAGATCACCACGGTCGCAGTACAGAATCCTCCGTGTGAGTGATTCACATTAGAATTTTTGCACTGCAGGGAATCTATAGCCCCCTGAAGTTTTGGGGGAGGTTACATGTTAACTTTTGCCAGGTCGCCAGCAAGTTCATTAACTTAGTAAGTGAAAATCTTGTAACTATTTCGCACCAGGTGTTTTATTTAATATGTTATAAGTAAAGAAAACAGAATGCCCATATTTAGACGATTTTAATATTTCCAGAATTGAGATCCAGTACATATTTACACCATTAGAATAAATTAGGATAATATGGCTCCTTCTTTTTTGTGGTGGTGGGGGAGCTACCTCGTCGCATCCTGCCAGTATGTTGTTCTATTCGCTTATAGAAAGAACAACTTTTGTCTATCCCATGTATAGAGAGCAACAGTCCAGATTTCCATCAAAATTATTCCCCCTTCCCTTCCCCCCAAAAGCACCTCCTAAAGTAATATATATAATATTATATAATCATGTTGGATAAACATTTGTTCATGCCCGGCCTTTCTTGTAGTATATAATCTATATGGGGTTTCCTTTTACAAAAATATATCCCATACCTGGAGACATAGAATGAGCGTGGTCGGGGGGAAAAACTGGTTACATTCTCTCAGTGCGTTTTATTTCCTTATTTCGTGCTATCGTGACCCACCTGGTTTTTTTTTTCTACACTGAATGTTGTTAATACATGTGTGTCTTTGTGTTTATTTTGTTTTTTTTATTCAACAAGTCACAATAGTTTGCAATGATACTGTTAAAATAATATTTAAAAAAAAATCTGGTATAAAACACTCACACCTCTTTTTCTTACTAATATAAATTGAATTATATATAAAATGACAAATTTTACCCATTTGTCCTAATATAAGTATAAAGATGGTGGATATCTACCCAGATAGATAGTAAAACTTGATTACATTGTAATCCACAAAGAGAACACAGGTATCATTGAACTAATCTTAAATTTGAAATTTAACGCCATAACTTTCGCAAATTTCTAAAAATGATTTTTTTTCGCGAAAAAGATTACAAATAGAAATGATAGGTTATATCTATGCAGTTAGCATTGCAAGTTTAAAGGAAATCGCGTTACAGTCGTGTTCGAGAACTCCAAATATCTCTAAAACTTGTACTTTAAAATCACATTTCCGGTTAACCGATTTTCTTCAAATAGGGAATTCTGGCAATATTTCTAATGTATATTAATATTGTGTAGCTGTAAGTATCATTCACTATCCTGGTAGTTTAGACGAAAGCTTAACGCTCCTTTTTTCCTAGAAAGCTCCACAAAAAAAAGTCAATTTTCCTGGAAAAGTGTCTCAAGTAAAAAGTGAACGTACATTTTTGTGCACAGATAGTATACGAAGTTTAAAGGAAATCGTAGGAAGAAGCCTTTTTCGGGAAAATTACGAAAAACTGTAGAGAAAAAAAATCATTTAGTAAAATAGCGTTTCCGGTTGCTGTATTTTGGCCGGAAAAACTTTGTGTGGTTGTTTCTCTATTCAGAATATCAGGTTTATACTTCCTGTAGTTTTCCGTTTTTTGTGCAGAAAAAACCACACACCCACTTACAAATCATTCGCTAAATTTTTTTTCGTATTTAATGGACGTCAACACATTATTTGTAGTACATTATATGTACGTTTACCGAAACAGTCGAACCAGTTACCTACATTTTTTTTTTTTTTTTTGTTTTAATTTAAGGCGCGTCAACATCTGTGGTCATTGGCACCCGGAGCTTTCTCAGTGCACTGCCGGCCCCCCAAACAGTGTTCTCTCTCGTTACAAACAACACTGTCCATCACCGAACAGTGAGCTGTAGACGCTCCTAGGAGGAAAAAATGTAAGGGGCAGCACTGGAGTCGAACCGAATCAAAAATAGCTAAGATTTCTAGTTGTTTAGATATACGAAGCGTATTCTTTTCACATAATACAACTTAAAGCTCAGTCATACTTGAAAAACCTCAACCAGCCGCTATCTGAAGAAGCCTAATGAAATATTTACCCCATACAATGTATTATATATACCCTCATGTTCGTTCAGTTATTGCCAATGTTTTGAGAGTATAATTATAGGTTTTTTTTTTTAACGAACAATATAGTACATATTTAAAATCAGCACTCAATAAGCCAGAATCATCAGTAATATTAAGGAGTCAATTAATCAGTAATCCAGCCTGTGCAAATCATGAAGTCTGGTCTCACATTAGTTATACATGTCTTTCATAGTTAATATCTTTCTACTTTTCCATCCTAATTTAGGGTTGTGTGTATTTAGAGCATTAATGTTTTAAAAAGAATGATTATAGAGAGAAACGATATTTGCAATATATAATTCGCAGATAGATAAGATGATAACCGGGTCAAGGTAGTTAATTTTTCAGTTAATGATGTATTGTTATTTAAACAGGTTCTATGGGCTAGATTGCTTTCAGTTATTTAGTACTTTGCTGATTACATTTATTTATTTATTTTTTGCAATATAAAAATTATTAAAATATTTTTAGAACACGAGATCTAAAAAAAAAAAACGGTTTCAAGGCAAGGGATAAAAAATTCAATAAAAATCCATGATTCGATTCATATCCTTGGAATAATATGAATCCGAAAGTTATTATTTTCTTATAGCAATCGAAGGCAACTCGCATTGTCTACTTTATCTTATGGCTAGAATCTAAGGCTTAAACCTAAAACAACACTGAAGATGAGTGATGAAGCCCAGATGAGTGATGAGGAACCAAGAAAATTCTAAATTATATTTCATTAAATAATTAACCAATCTTCTGAAGAATTAAAGTTATGAAATATAGCAGTATGGTTTGGCCAATAAGAAAGCTAGAAATTGTCATACTTCGACCCGCCCCAGCCAATGAGATTTCAATGTTTAACCAATAAGAAGAGAGCAAAAGATTTGATTGGTGGTTTTTATTGATACCAGTGTGTTGAGGTTAGAGCTGCAGGTTGGCCAATTGCTCAAAACTTTTTTTTTCTACTTCAAAACATGTATTTCCAGTGAACACTCAATTTCAAAAAATTGTATGATTGCAATACTTCCACTTACCAGAACAAGCCTGATGGAGAATTGAATAAGAAGCGCTTGGAAACTGAGCACAGTGCTAATCAAGCATAAACATTTAATGGTGACACTGTCAAAGGGGAACGGTAAACATATACTTACACAGATGGTCTCAGCCAATAACAATGAATTAACCACATTTGGAAACAGATCATCTAATTACTTTGAACAGATTTCAGCAGCAGACGGTAATTATGGTGAAATGAACAAGATGATATAAATTATTGGATAAAATATATTGATGACAACAGAGGGAGGAAGAAGAAGAAGATGATGATGATATAAGAATTGGAAGAAAAATAGCCAACAATGAAACAGGAAATTGAAGTTAATGATGGAGTTTAATGAAATTATAAAGCAGAAAATAAAGAAGTATTGTGACAATTCGGACCAAACCATCTCTCGGTAAAGTGCAGATGATACATGCTTATACTTAGTTATTACTTCGAGCTATTCCAATGATATTATTATTGTGTCGCAAGATAGTTTTGTTCTCCTATAGAAAGAATAAGAATAAAAAAAAAAAGAGTTTGATAAAGATGAGCATTAAACAGGAAAAAGAAGATATTGACGTATCATCATCCTCTTTATAATACCGGAAATACTTTACTTGAAATACATTGTGTGTCTCTTTACTTGGTACTGCCATCTGTTCAAGAAATTATTATAAAATAAAGAATTTAAACTTTATATTGTAAAATTAAAATTATTCAGTTTATTTTTCATTATACAGAAAACTGCTCATCTCATTTTCAAGAAAAAAAGTCATGAAAAACTGACAGAAATAATCGGTTGACCGATTTTGATCGAAACCTTTGGGTTTGATGCAATGGTCGTATTATTTAATGAAATATCAAATTTGAGGTGTCTACTAATTTTTGCCCTCCAGTAAAGGAGCAACCAGTGTTCAGTTGGAAGCTTCAACGCTCAGTATCATGGAAAAACTAGAAAGTGTTCCATCGTGTGGTGAGCAGCGACCCCAGATTGAAAAGATTAGTTCTAAACACCGTTGGAAGCATCCTCCTGGGCGACCGTCCGCTCTTAGAGCAGACATGTAGGAGTAACATAAATAATATAAGCTAAGATTTCTCCAACCGTCCTTCTACCAGTCAGTATGTCACTCTTTGCTCATGCTACCTACTCACATTCTAAGTTACACAGTGTAAAGTCCTTGCACTGCTTATATTTTCGTATAATATACACAGTGTTCACAGGTCTAACTTATCTCGACCTAAGTATCTCTTCTCTCTACCCCCAAAAATATCATTATATTGCCCTCCCCCCCCTGACATACATCTTTGGCTATGCACTTCAAGAGCTATGGCGCCAAGTCTGGTTTATAGGCTATCCACTATAATTGGATTAAAATTTTTTCGTTCTGTTCTTATTTTGGACTGAGGATTTTAATTTTCTCAGAACCTCTTCCTATGGATCAATCTCCAGAACTGGAGATTCCGGTAGCTTCCGATTTAAAGGATTTTAACAGCAATTTCCTTATTGGACCCACTTCGTGACATCGAGAATTGCCTGTTATTATTCATTTATGCTATTAAATACACATACCTATACATACACACACGGAACCACAAAGACCAAAATTAAACTCCAATTTGTCATCCTCAGGAGCTTCAAAACTTTCATTCCATTGATAACTGGATTTCAAAAATTTGAGTAGTGAGATGTTGCTGTGTCTTTTACGGACCTTTCTCAGGCATCTGATTGAATCCCTTTCTAAATATTGTGGTTTAAGGAGTCATCCATCTATCTTATGACAGATTGCTTGGAGGAAATTAGGTTCAGAACGTTTGGTCGGAACAGGATATCTATGGAACTTAGGCTATTTCCCTTTAAGGTTCGATTTTATTCGGACTATTGTGTGCCTTAGGTGGTTAGACTCGTTTCAGGATTTTTGTTCTAGACCTGGTTTGTTGTTTTTCTATGGGGTAGGTATGTGGGCATAGAGGGGCTTTGGTGAGCAAATGGAGGAGGTCACTTCCTACAGACTAATAATAATAATAATAACAATAATAATAGTAATAATAATAATAATAATAATAATAATAATAATAATAATAGTAAGTTAGAATATAAATTTAAACAAATATTTGCAAAAACTAGTTCACTCTATTAAAAAATCAGAATTACAATGGCTAAATCAAGTGAACATAAAAAAAAAATATGGTTTTTAAGATATTGATTTAAGATAATGATTGATCTGATTGTATCAAACAATAAAGTCAATTAGTTTGATCAGTAATAAATAAAATCAAGCCTCCTATATATACATGATAATAACAATTTACCGTTAAAGAGAAATACCTGTTGATTTCACAATCAGCTACTAGATGTAGCTAGTTGTATTGTGGTGTGTACTTGAGTTCACTCTCTCTTAAAATGGCCTAATTGTTATATTGGTGCTGTGTAGATAATATACAACACTAACTAACAATAACAATAATAGCTTATTAATAATGAATATTAATGATTCTATATGTCATTTATCATTTTGTAAATAACAATCTTCTTAGCTTAGAGAAAACAGTAAATACACATATACAATATTTATATTGATGTACTACTGTAAGCCTTTCTTTTATTTATTTTTACTATAGCTTGTTTATATTATAATTAATATTACAAAAGAATATTGGTCTGTGGTAACATTAATTTAGATACTAATCAGTTAACTTCTATTATATATAGTGGTTGGTGAGAGATGTGAGAAAATCTGGTGTGTAACCACTTTCTCTTATTCCATTTTTCGATTTGAAAATAAGTGTGTGTATGTGTGTGTCTGCATGTGTGTGTGCGCGCGTTAGTCAGCATAACTCAAAAGCAGGAAATCGCAGGAAGTTCAAGCTTGGTCTATTGTTTATGTTGTATCAAGAGACACGACAATATTTGTGATTTTCTCGAAAACGAATCCAACGATTTTCTTGGAAACATCGTATAGCAACTTGGTTACACAACTCTATCACACAAAGAGCCAATCATGACAAACTCTTATCTGAAACATCTTTTCGGGAAAATTCATTGAAGAGAAGTTTTTGAAGGAAGGGGCGGTGTTATGCATTTCTCTAAAGTGTTATTTTAATTTACAATACGATTCTATCATCTATATAAAATTAATGAGAATTAAATAAGTTGCCATTATACCTAGTTTAAAGAAAATCGGTTGATCAGAAGTGCATCTTTACTGAACAGTTTTTTTTTCTTTCTCTTACTCCTAGTAAGAGGAAGTATTGTAATCGTGTCAAATTTTCGATATCGAGTTTTCACCGGAAATATTCGTTTTGAGGTCCCCTGGGTCCAAAAAAGTGGTTTTTAGTAAATGGTCTGTGTGTGTGCGCGTGCGGGTGTGTGTATGTATGTGAACAGCTTAGCTAAAAAACGAAGAATCGCAGAAAGTTGAAACTTTCGACAGCGTGCTTAAAACTCGGAGGATTATAGCAAGCCTATGTGAAGCTTCGCTAGAGATTACGCCCACAAGGGGCTGCCCGCAGGGTGGGGTTCTTTCCCCGCTTCTGTGGTGCATGGTTGTGGACGAGCTGTTGGAGGAGCTTAGTGGCACTGGATGTTCCGTGCTGGGCTACGCTGATGATATAGTGGTGGTAGCCAGAGGCAGGCACGAATCTACAGTCGGGGAGCTCCTACAAGAGGCGCTTAGGCGCATAGAACAATGGTGCAGTAGGTGGACCTTGGGGTAAATCCACAGAAAACCACTCTTGTACCGTTTACCAGGAGGAGGGACATTGAGGTATATAAGGCATTGTCCTTCTTCGGGAGGATACTGGATGTGTCAGATAGAGTTAAGTATCTGGGAGTCATCCTGGATACCAGGCTCACATGGAACGCACATCTAGAATATATAGTGCAGAAAGCTAAAAAGTCGCTATGCTGTGCTACAAGGGCCTGTGGGAAGTCATGGGGGTTAACTCCAAGGATGACCCACTGGATATACACTCGGGCCATTATACCGGTCATAACTTATGGCGCGGTGGTATGGTGGCCTAAAACGGAACAGGAGACAGCCAAGAGATGCCTCAGTGGAGTACAGAGGCTGGCGTGCCTCCTCATTACGGGCGCTTTTAAAAGTGCTCCGACATCTGCGCTGGAGGTGCTGCTGGGCTTGGCACCGCTGCACTTGTTAGTGCAAGCGGAGGCGAGGGCCAGTGCACATAGATTGCGCAAAAATGGTCTTTGGAGGCAGTGTGGCTCCTTAGCCAAACATTGGACATATTGCTAAAGGTCAACCCAGGCCCTGTGACAGACATGGCCCAGGATAGCATTGTCCAACATACAACTTCGAGGTTCCATTTCGGGTGTTCCTAGGTTCTAGGGCGGAATGGTCCAAGGGGTGGGAAAAACGCTACCGGACAGGGCCTCTGTGGTTTACAGATGGTTCTAGGATGGAGTGCGGGACTGGAGCAGGAGTATGAGCCCAGAAATACTCATTGAGAGGCCTTTGGGCAGGTATTCCACTATATTCCAGGCTGAAGTGTTTGCCATTAAGGTCTGTGCCGAGGAGAACCTGCGTAGAGCCCCAAGGGGCAAGGTCATACGCATTTGCTCGGACAGTCAGGCTGCACTGAAAGCCCTAGAGGCTTACAGAACTACCTCATCCCTGGTGAAGGAATGTCGAGAGGCATTGTCGAGACTCTCCAGGCACAACAAGGTACAGCTGTTGTGGGTGCCTGGACATGCAGGGGTTGAGGGTAATGAGACAGCTGATCAACTGGCCAGGAACGGGGCTAACACTCCGTTCATTGGTCCAGAGCCGGTCCTGGGAATAACTGGCGGAGCAATTCGTGCAGCGATTAGAGAGTGGGGTCGCAGTAAGCATGAAGAGCTCTGGAGGAGGAGCCCGGGTGTTATACACAGTAAAAGGATGATGCCAGGACTGTGTAAACGAAGAACCCGAATGACTCTTAGTCTGAGTAGGAGCCAGATTTCTCTGGTGACGGGACTATTTACGGGTCATGGTAGGTTCAGGAAACATCTGTACAAGGTAGGACTCATTCGAGCGGAACCCTTGTGCAGCTTATGTCAGGAAGAGGAGGAAACGGCCTCCCACCTGTTGTTCGGTTGCGTTGCAATAATTAGATTGAGGTATGAAACCTTCGGTACTTTGCAACCTGAGGAGATAGTAGCCAAAATGACCTGGTGGTGAAGGCCCTCAAACTCCTTAAGGAGGGAGGGTTTGTTTACTAGGAACTATCGGGGTGGCACAATAAGCCTCTGCTGGCTGCGGTGCCGGGATATGGCCCACCCGAGGTTGGATAATAATAATAAGTTGAAACTTGATAATCCGTTTAGGTATCACCATGGGATGTGACAGTACGTTATCTGTCAAAATTCCTCAACCGGAAGTACCTCTTTACTAATTAGTTTTTTTTACTTTTTGGCGTTTTTCTCAAAAATGGCTTCGACGATTTTCTTTAAATTTGGTATATCAACTACACTACAACGAGCTACAACTTTTATTTAAACATTTCTCAGGGAAAATTTTAAGGGTAATTATGGGGGAGGGTGGGGTTAGGTTTCCTTAAGTGCTATTTCAGTTTATTAAACAATTCTAACATCTAATAATGTTAATTAGAATTAAATATGTTGTTGAAATTCCGAGTTTGGAAAAAATCGGATGACCAGAAGTGCGTTTACTTTACCACTTTACTAAATGATTTTTTTTTTTACTTTTTCGCAATTTTCTCAAAAATAGCTTCGACGATTTTCTTGAAAATTCTTATATAAATTAAATATACAAAGATCTAGAACTTTTATTTAAAACATTTCTTTGGGAAAATTCATTTAAGGACACTTTTAGGGCAGAGGTGGGGTTATTTTTTGTCTAAAGTGCTATCATAGTTGATTGTACAATAACTCTATCATCCAAAGAAAATTAATTAGAAATAAATAGATGGCCAAAATTCCGAGTTTCAAGGAAATTAGTAAAACGGAAGTGCGCTTTTACTGGATAGTTTTTTTTCAGTTTTCGACGAATTTCATTAAATTTGGTACACAAACTATAAAAATTGTCAATTATAATTTTGAGAACTTGAGTAAGAGAAAGTTGGATTTTTTTTTTCAGTTTTCTACGATTTTCTCCATAAACACACCGATAATTTTTTATACTAATTATACGTAACTATCACTTTTCTTTTTTTTAAACTTTTTTCCGAAAAAATTCACTTAAGAGTGAGTGGGCGGTTATGCTTTCATTCAAAAAAGATTCCTTTGATTAAGTTTAGATTCTCAATAATAACATTGAAGACAACTAAACATGTAGTAAGTTTGAAGAAAATCAGTCAATTATAACTTTATAAATTTTCATTAAGATAAAGTCGTGTGAGTATTTGAACATTCTTTTTTGTCAGCTACTTTTGAATACCTGTTAAAACATCTATTTATGAATTTTTGGTCTTGATTATTGTTCAAACGTTTAACGGTTTTAGTTAAAGTAAAGCAGTAAAGTAAAGCTACAAATTAGTTGAAATAACACAATGAATTGACAAGGCGTGTGTGCATAATGCCTCTTAATAGTTTTGTCCATGAACGTATGTAGTAGAGCACTCTAGTGACTAACTTACGAAATACAGTAAGAGAAGATAAGTGAAATAGTACCAGAAGAAAAGCTCAACACATCTCGTTTATATAATATATATACAGACAAACATACAAACATAAGTCAAACCTAGTTTAATTAATGAGACACTGACATGATGGAAAACAAATGGTAGTATAATTATTAGTGTTTTCAAAAAGAGTTGACTTTATAATCAGGATGCATCATTTTTTTTTTTCTTCGGTTAATTTTCATGAAGTTAATGTTCTAATGAATTTGTGGAGAGAGTGAGAGAGAGAGAGAGAGAGTGTGTGTGTGTGTGAGCTGTTTTGTGATGAACAGCCGGTTAGAGCGAGAGAGTAAGAGAGACAGTGAGGTAATAATGTTCGCCTACTGTACATATCCAACTCCTAGAGGCTGGTGTGGACGGACGAGGTTGGTCTCTGTTGTTGATTGTTGTAGCTGCTGTTGTTATTGTTGCTAACCAAACACTTTTAACATGCCAGCTTCTACTACTTAGCAACACTACTAATTATTTACATATAATGTAGAAATAACAAACCTTTGAATAACCTTATTTCCGCGCTAGTCTTTCACTTCTGTTTCACCAAATATAATGACGATTTACGATGTGATAAAAAATGGTTTTTTAACATAAATAAAGTGAATGAAATACGAAAGATAAGTTAGTGTAGTTGAACAGGGTAGTTGAATGGAACGACTATGAGTGGGTTGGGGGTTAGCGTGTAGGTAGGTCCTATTATTTTCAATTTGACTTGAGTTTTGCACACATTTTTATTAGCAATTTCAGAGGAAATTTTCTCACTCATTCTTCTTCTTCTATACACCTGTTTATCATTATTTATTTATGATTTCTTCCTTAAATTTTCTTTTTTTTAGAAAGTTCGTTATTTATTTTTTGCTTTATAAAACAGCATAAATCTCCTGCTAAATAGAAAGCTATCATTTTTTGGTCACTTTGCCCTAATAGTATTATTTTATTCTTTTTATCGCCAACCTCCTCAAAAGCGTTTTATTTAGGATGTTTTACTTTATAGCGTGAAATGAGAAAGATAAAAAGCTAACCATATCCAAACAAGCAAATATGTCTAGAAATCGTTGGAGAAGTTTAATACGCCCATAAATTAATCATAACGTTTTGTCTAAATAAAAAGGAAAACGTTAACGATTTGTAATAATTCTTAGATCTGTAAGAGGAAATGGAAAAATCCAAAACATTCTATTTACACACATCCCTTCCGTTTATGTGGCGCTTTCTATATGCGCAGAGAAATTTCTTCTATAATATTTCATTTAATTTAATATATATATCTTACTTACTTGAACGTACTAATTACATAAACTCTGACCTTTATGGTCTTTTCTTTTCTTTTTTTTAATTTTTTATTAAATTATTTTGTTTAAATTGATCGTGTAAGCGATAACAATTTTCCTGGTCCTCCTTTCTTCTTTCAGTAAAGTCGCATTTCCAGTGGATGGTTTTTGCCTGAAACCGTGTCATTTACGGTGGTAGGACCAAAACGCAACACCAAGTTTGAGTTTTCTACGATTGAAAAAGACTTGGAGTTTCCGGCTGGAGACCGCGTCAGTGGCTTGCTAAAAACCGACGATTTTGGCCCATGTTGCAATGAGCTCCTTCAGAGAGTCGTTACATCTTGAAAGCCAATTAGGCAAGCATTGCCTTATTCATATTGCATTGCGCAGGTCATATTACCATTCTGCGGTTTTTTATTTTTGAGTTATTTTGATCAAAAGACACACATGCAAACCATTCGCTAAAGACATTTTTTCATAGCCAGGAGACGTCGGAACGTATTGCAGGTGAAAACTAAATATCTAAAATTTAACACGATCGTAGCAGGATTAAGAGAAAGTAAAAGAAAGTAATCTTTAGCATCGGATAAACAAGAATTTTTCTGGCATTAAAGCAGACTACGTGATTTTCACCTGCGTAAAAAAAATTCAATGTGGGACGGAAAATTCACATAGGATGGGTGAATGGTGAATTTAAAGTTGTTGACACTTACAAATTCTTGAAACTGTGGTAATCAAATCTGCTTTTAATATTGTTTTTTGCTTCCTCTCAAGGTTGTATAAGCGTGTCTTGTTCCTCTTCTGGCTCTGCAGCCCTCACAGAGCCTTGGTCTCCTTCAGTTAGTGGCATTTCTCTTCCGCTTTCTTATGTCAAACTTCACTAGATCTTGTTCTAACCTTGTAGGTCTTCTGCCATCTGGATGACTTTCATATGCCCTTCTTCATTCATTCTATGCAAGTGACCCAACTGAGTAAACTTCCCAATTTAATGACAGCCATAAGACGTTCCTCCTTCAGAGCTGATATAATTCAGCTTTTTCCAAATATATTGTCGATTACCTGTCCTCGATTACTAGTCTATAAATACTTCTTAATATCTTACTTTCCCAGGAGTTCATTTTTTGCTCTTCTGCAACAATGAATCGAACCGAACCCAACATGACTGTTAGTCGGAGCATTGTTCTACACATGCTGATTTTGGCCAGCCTGGAAATTTGCTTATTGCGGAACATAACTCCTAATGTCTCCAGACATATATTGCCTGGCGTGATTCTATATCTTTATAACCAGGTTATCCTCATTCATGGACCTGAGGGCGGCTCCTAAATATCTGAATGAACTCACTCCTTCAAAACGATGTTGTCCAATTTGCAGATCTCCAAATCTTTTCATTCTTCTCTACGTCACCATATATTCCATAGAGAATATCTCGCTCGAGCTCCAATTCCATAAAGAATGAGATAGTGGCAGCTTCTTCCAATTCCATATATACACTTTTCAATGCGCCTGCAGTTCTAAATATTACTGCTATATCGCCCACATTGCCAAACAGTTGATTGTAAATATTGTCCCCAGGATTCATAGTAATTTTTTCTCACTATCACTAATGCACTAATTTTTTCATACACTAATGCAAAATTCCTGAGACTTCACTGTGGACAGTTACTTTCACTGCTGCCTGCGGCAATGTCATATTAACTAGTATAATTAATTTCTCTAGTATTTCTAAAGCTGTCAAGCTTTAATATACATAAAAAAACAGAATCGTAAACTTTTGTTAAAGCAGACCTGACAGTGAGATTTTAGTTTAAAAAAAAAAAAACAGTCAACCGGATGTAACGTACTACTAAACGGACTCATGTCTCCAAATTTTTGCTTGACACTGCCCCTAATGATTTCTTTAAACTTAATTACATCAGCAATATATATAAAGAACTCAACTTTTATTTGAAACAGTTTCCTGGGAAAATTTTCTTTAAACTGATTGTGTCAGTGTTGGTTTTTTTCTAAGCTGAATTTTCACCGTTAATTTTGAAAATGTCTCATTGTTTCTATCTTGGTCACCAGTCTCCCCACCCCTCTCTGTGTTTGTGTTCGCGTGTATTTGCATGTTTTTATGAGAAAATCGTGTAATACTAAATATTGGAAGAAAGTTCTAACTCGAAAGGCTGCAGAAATCTAAAAAATTAGATAACCGGAAAAATCACATTACTGATTTTTTCTCGATTTTCTCAAAAACAGCTCCAACGATCTTCTTGTAATTTTATATACCTATACTTGTTGCACAAAAATATTTTAATTTTTTTTTTTTTTGAAGAGGCACAACAACTAAGGTCCTTTGCCTCTCAATTTTATTTGAAATATTTGCCGGAGAAAATTTGGAGCTGTGTGACGAGCTAAGTTAAGCCTTCCTTAAAGACCTCTCGGATATGATTCAATAATAACGGTAATTTATTGCAGTCAATAAAAGTCATATTGAATGTTTCACATCAGATATTTCCCGCCGAGTTTCTTCATTTTGAAACTCCGATTGAATGAATCCTTTTGGCACTCATTTTAAAGACAGGTACTTTCATTTCAGAGAGGAGGGCATTGGCAAGTACCTGACAATGACGTAGTAAAGAAAAAAAAAACAGTTTGTAGTAGTAACAGTATCCTTGGGGAACCGATCATGAATGAAATCTGTCGCCTATCCTCAATGGCCTAGACTGAAATAATGGGACAGTAAAATGTCTTGTCCTCCTCCCGCCCATCCCGATATAACCAAGCATCACAATAATGTGAGAGTGAAGCAAGCCGACAACGGAGACCTCACTCATTGCGCACACAAACTACTGCTAATGTCACTTTCCTGTTACCGGCCCTCCTCCTCATATACTCATTAACTATCCCTCCCTCTCTAATCTTTAGATAGACAGTGACGGCGCGGCTAGTTTCCTAAGAACTAATTCTTTACTACTTCTTCTGCTGTGTCCTGTCCTTATAATGGTAATAATCATAATAATAATAAATTGTACCCGCAGATCGTGCCGACAAATAAAGTTCCTACTTTTCCACTTAAAAAGCAATCCAGCAATAGTAAGGTAGGTTTTTCCTGACCGGATATCCTTTTCAATTCCACACTCACGGAACGTAGATTCTACTTTTTTTTAAATTTAATATCTCTCTACTAACTTTTTTATGTTTTTTCTTCTTCATTTCTTTTTCTAAGTAAATGTTTTTCCATCTTTTGTTACATCTCTGTCCCAATCTTACTTTCTCTTACAGCTGTAAGGAAAAGTATTGTGATTATTTCTTCTTGAGTTTTCACCGAAAACAAACAATTTAAGGTTCCGTGAATTCGAAAAACAAATTTGGTGTAAAACAAATCAGACAACTTTCTTCTTGCTCCTGTTAATATAATTATATATACAAAATGATAAATTTTCTTTAAACTCAGATTTTACATATTTGTCCCAACATAAATAATAGCTAACAAGGTGGGTATATAGTGGGGGGGACATTCTTCCCGCATACCCATTTTTCCTCTTAGTATTGAGGGGGATCCTTAAAGACCGTACCTACCCTCTTGGGGTTTACCGGTCCCCCGTTGCAAGCAACGGGATCGTTTAACAAGAAGAGGATGTCACTACCATGGAAGGACTTTCAGTGCAATATCCGACCATAGCAGAAGTGCCGAAGCCGCTTTACCCATTTAAGGGTAGGTTGAGATACGCTCAACCAGCGCGCAGAGTGATCCTACATACTGGTCACACTCCATTCCCAGAAGCTAGAGAAGGCACTCCCTAGCATGCTCTGATAAACCGAGCACACCAGCAAATGCGCTTCCAGCTACGGGCTGGCACCGGGATTTAATTTATATTGCGAGTCTCCTCCCGCTCAACTCATGATCTCGGTCATTGCAATTATTGATTAAAACACGGCCACTATGAATCCTACCTCAATTGCAAACAATTGGCTCGGAAACTGGCTTGTGCCCGTAGTTCAGTATTTCAACTCTAACGAGCTAGTATGACTGATCGCACGCCCGATGGATCTATAGATTCCATTTACAGGTTCCATTTTCTTGTCCATTGCCTCAAGTACAGACGTTTCAGTAACTCAGGTAACTTACAGACAACCCTACAAGGGGAAAGGATCAGGATTGGATTAGGTGGGGTGAGGGATTCCCCAACCTGGAAAGCCAGTGGCTGATTGCACCCCGAAAGGTGGGGGATGGTAACGCCACATCCCCACGCCCTAATAAGTGGGGGGAGGGGGACAAGTACCATCCAGCCAACCCAACAGATAGGGAAATGAAGGTCACGCCAATAATACAGGACTAACCCCAGATATTTGTAATTTAACACCACAAATTCCACAAAACATTTTTTTTTTATAAGTTTTCCATATAAAAGTGAACAGTTCATGTCTGTGCAGATATAATATTCCAAGTTTAAAGGATTTTTGTTTTTTAACCTACTCCTGTCTGTGTCATATATGTCTCGCTGCCTAGTACAAATTGGCTTCGTATATCCTGTCGTCTTGGACCCTCCTGACATTCGCCTGCGAGCCAGAACAGCAATTCAAGTGGTCGCTTGTCATTGTCATTTCCCTCACAAACGCTGAGGACACAAATCGGAGACTTCGCAATGCCAATTTTGTGTAACTGTTTTGGAGGCAATCGTGGGTTTATTATTATTCTGAAGTTTTGGCCACAGCAATCTCTCTGGATAGGAGTCATGCGGTATGGGCTCCTTTGCCACATTTCCCACGTCCCCCTCTGCTTTCTTATAAATGTTATATATTGTCGCCTCTCGTAGCTAAGTTCCCAGTAAAAAGGATATCGTTATAGTCATTTTCGAGATAGTTCCCAAAAAACTTAAACACCTATCTGTAAAGTCGCTTTTCTGGTTATCCAATTTTTTTCGATATTATATAGCGGTAGAAGCATACATTGTACTGAAGTGCACTTTGGACGAAAGCTTAACGTTAGTGTTCCCCTAGAATCCCCAAAAAATCAATTTTCTCGGAAAAATGTTTCAAATAATAGCAACAGGAATTTAGGTGTGTACATAGTGTTCCAAGTTTAAAGAAAATCGCGAAAAACTGAAAAAAAAATTCAGTAATGCAGCACTTCCGGTTGTTGGATTTTGCTTGAAAACTTGGTGTAAGATGCGGTATTAGTACCTAGACGAAATATCAAGTTTGTGCTTATAACGATTTTGTTTAAACTTGGGATGTTAAGTGCACAGTTATAAACACTGAAATTTTTCTTAATTTTGTTTATTTAATTAAGGCGCGTCAACATCTATGGTCATTGCGCCCGGAGCCTTCTCAATGCAATGGCCGACCTCCGGACTTGTTCATATGTTACAGGCAACACTGTCAATCACCGAACAGTACAGGCTCCTAGGAAGAAAAAAATGTAAGGGATAATACTGGACTCGAATCCGGAACTCCGCATGGGAGTCCAACGCGCTAGCCACTGAGCTAATCCCTTTCCTGAAAAAAATTGATTTTATGCCTGGGATGTTATGTTTCTCTCTAAATTAAGCAACATTATTTTTGTGGTTGGCGGGAACGCTGTCTGCTATTTAGCCACATTCAGCTACCTGGTCCTAAAACCAACTTACGTTATGTTCGGCTCTCAACTGCTATAGTTTAGTAAAAGCAAATCATATATTTAGTAAGATTCAAAATTTAATGAAAAATGGGAGAATTGCATTAAAAATTAATTCGTTGAATATTACAATAAATTCATAGAGCACTTTTATGCACAAATCAATTGATGGTTCCAATTTATTTTTCAAAAATGTTCAATAAAGCAATAGTGCAAGACATATGAAAATCAAATAAAGTTTAAATAAAAAAAGTTGTTTATTCAGAATACTTCAATATAACATTATAAACATTAAAAAGAAGTCTAATAAATTAGTAGTAAATACCAATATGGCATGGCAATGTACAAATATGACGTGAAATATATATTTAACAAAAAATAATAAATTAATAACAAGATTATGGCAATGAAGCAAGAAGAGAGGGAATGAGAGAACATAACCATTTTTATAGATGTATAAAATATATATATATGTTCTATCAAGCACCATTCGCTTTATAAACTCGCAGAGCAAAGTTTAGTCTGGCCTAAAAAGAAGCGAGAAGAGCGCACAGTAACGTCAGAAAACCACAGCGCGGCCTTACAGACAAACAGCACCGCAGTAGAGCAACAAGACTCCTGCAGTGAACTAGGCAAGCGTCGTTTGTTAACGCTTCGTAACCACTCAGGCACGTTAATTAATATTTCTTTTGTAGTGCCGACAGAACAACTGTTCATTGGCCGTTAGCTTCTCTAATTTATAAATAGCAATGAAAAATTGAATAAAAAAAAAAAAAAAATTAGTATCTTTTAAATCATACTTATTACGGAAGTTAATTTCCCAGTTCCCCTTCCTCCCAATCAAAATTATTAATAATTAAACATTTTTGGTCGCAAATTAAAACAAAAAATCTGGCGTGAAACACGCACACTACTTTCTCTTGCTGCAATTTACAAAATTATTCGATAAATTTTCTCCAAAATTATAATTTTTACTAAACGTCTGTCTTCAATGGCACAATCCAAACTTAATTATAAAATGTCTTCTTTGAGGCAAACATATCCTTTCCCTCCCCTAAAACTACTTTGAATAAACTTCCTCGGGAAAAAATTTCAAGCAGCAGTGATAGGTCTCTGTATTCATAGTTAGTACATCAAATTTAATGAAATTCATCGTGTTTTTATGGAGAAAATCGTAGGAAATTTAAAAATTATTCAGTAACAACGATTAATCGTAATCTTCAAACGCACTATTATTTATTATTATTATTTTATTTATGGAAAATATTTACAATTCATATATGAAAGAAAAAGAACTCTACATAAAAGTATTTGTACTCACATAGCAACGGCTGTCTGTCAGGAGTGCTGTTAATACAACACATAACAAAATAAAAATAAAATTAAGTTTACACAAGAAAATAAATACTACATCAACACAAAGAAGGAAAACTGTAAATAAATTCTATATAAGAGAAAAAATAATTAAACACATTTTTTATTTATTTTACATTTTTTATTTTAGATTGTATAATTAAAAATTGAAATTTTCAACTAAATATGACCGGTAAAGTGTAGCTTCGTTTAGGCATCTGGTCAGAGCTGCCCAATCTGCACCATTCAACTATGCTATCATTTCGCCCCTCGTTAAGATGAGGCCACCCAAACACCTTTTCCTTATTCCCGCAAGAACCCTACAGCGACCTAAGAAATACACATCCTCGTCCTCACGAAGGTTACACAAAGGAGTAGTCTTTTCCCAGGATGAAAGGTCTATAATTTAAATTAATAAGTTCTCCTCTTATTTTAAATATATTGCTAATATTGGAGACACGCATACCCAAATTTATATAATCTACATACAGGGAAAGCCAAACGCAGTACTTTAGCAACATATTTAATTCTAATTACTGATAGCATTGTATAATAAAGCTCAAATAGCACTTTAGAGAAAAAACATAACCCCCAACTACTTTCAAGTAAAAGTTGTAGCTCCTTTTATGTTTAATAGATATTCCAGTTTTAAAGAAAATCATTGGAGCGGTTTTCGAGAAACTCGCAAGAAACTGAAAAAAATCCTTCCAGTAAAGTGGTTACTTCCGGTTGAGGCATTTTGACACATAACTTACACTTAGATCCCACGATATTTACCCAAACGGAATGTCCCTTTTGAATTATCAGCGATTTTCAATTTTTGCGCTATGCTATTCACATTACACGCACACACAGGCCAACCTCTAAAAACCACTTTTTCGGAGGAATCAAAACACTTACTTCCGGTGAAAAATCGGTATCGAAAATTTTTACACGATATTAACACTTTCACTTTTACAGCAGTAAGTGGGAGTAAAAACATATAACCGAATATTATTGCATATATTAATATATAACAATAAATATGTTACACATATGGATGGGTCCGCAATGCTGGATAACATCTAGTATTTTATTCGTCATAGCATGCATATTTCTCTTATTCCTGGCTGGTTTCGGATGTTCATCGATCGTCAGAGTAAATTTACCAAGTTCGAGTTTACTTCAACTTAATGTTTCTGTTACACACTACACTTGTTGGCTTGTTGATTATATTTGCGAGAGGTTATGAAGTTATTGAACATGGGCGAAACGTCGGTTTCTAGCAAACCACTGACGCAATCTCAACCCGTAAACTCAACCGTTCTTCATGAAAATGGCCGCCTAAAAACCTACAAACAATCATTGGCCTATACAATTATATTTGATCGAATTAATATCACATAATATTGTAGTCAGATAAAAAAGATTCAGATGTTTAGATAAACACATTCAGAGAGATAAGCGATGATAATAACGAGAAAAAAAATCATCAAAACAAAGTCTATAGTGAAATTTTCTGTTCATTTCGTGCATCATCACATTATAAAGTATTAAATATATATATAATCAATTTATAATAAAAAAGTAATTTTAATATAATCTATTCTGGAATATAATTGAGGAAACAAAATGTAATGTAATTGTTATACTGATTCTATAAATATGATTTTCTGTATACCTAATAAAAATATAATATAGAATTTAATCTAAATGTATTATCTATCCAATAATAACTATTGTTCATATATTATATTATTATTATTGCATATCACGATATTGGCCCCTGACAACTTTCTGTAGTCAATTTTATAAAAAAATAAAAGTAAACTAAATTAGAATTTTATCAGATTAAAATTTATAATATTAATTAGAAAAAATGAAAAAGAAAAAAAACAAATTATCAGAAAACGTCAATAAATAAAAAATAGTTAAAAACTAGGTCAAAACATAAGTTTCACTAATTGTTTAATTGTCTTCAGTATTATATCGATTATATGTATTGAACAAATAAACAATAACAACGATATCTAGGAAGGGTGACCTTCTGCAGCTCCTCTACGAGAACAATCTTTAAAAACAAATTCTTCACGGAAAAAAAGTTTCAAACAAATGTGATAGCATCGCTACACGAATAATTTGGTTTAATTACTTTAATGAAACCTGTTGGTGACTTGCGTTGAAGTGAATCGCAGAAAACTTAAAAAAAAAAAAAAAAATGGTCCAATAAGTCGCATTTCCTGGAAATTTTGGCAACATATTTATTCTTAATTAGAATGTAGATTATGGACCTGGTCTATAAAATGAAAACAAATCTTCATCCCCCTTCCCCCCCCCCCCTCAAATCACTCTAAGATGACATTTTTCCTCGGTGAAACTTATCAAATTACAAAGCTTTTACACTGTAAAATTGAAATACTAATTTTGAAGAAAATCTAAAAAAAAAAGAAAAAAAAAAAAAAAAAAAAAAAAAAAAAAAAAAAAAAAAAAAGAGATGCAAAGTCGATCAGTGAAGTGTCATTTCCGTTTGACCGACGTTAATCAAAACTTTATTGTCAGGTTCCCTGGTAAGTACTTGACGAAATATCATGTTTGAACTTTCTATGATTTCTGGTTTTTTGTTAATTCTAACTATACACACATATACACACACACACACACACACAGACCCAAATATAAATTAATCAATTTTTACGTTCTCTTACTCCTAATAAGAGGAAGTATAATTGTAATCGTGCCAAATTTTCGATATCGAATTTTCACCGGAAATATCCGTTTTGAGATCCCCTGAATCCAAAAAAAATGGTTTTTAGAAAATGGTCCGTGTGCGTTTGTTAATAGCATAGCTCAAAAACAAAAAAAATCTTAGAAAGTTCAAACTTGATATTCCCTTTAGGTCTCTCCATGGGATACCACAGTAGGTCACTTCCTCAACCGGAAGTACCACTTTACTAAATTTTTTTTTTTCACTTTCTTGCAATTTTCTCAAAAATGGCTCCAACAATTTTTCTTTAAACTTTGCCATATCAAGTACACATATAAAAATCTACAATTTTTATTTGAAACATTTTTATTGGGAAATTTATTTAAGGGCACATTTGGTGGCGAGGTAGGGTCAGGTTTTCCTCTAAAGTGCTATTTCAGTTTACTATATAATTCTGTCATCTAAATAATATTATTAGATTAAATATGTTGTCGAAATTCCGAGTTTGGAAGAAACAGAGATCTTTCAATTTTCTTTAAACTATGTAAACTTTAGATTCGTTATTAAAGGAAGTTTTTGGGGGAGGTTGTGGTTTATTTTTTCTTTAAAGTGCTTACAAGAGTGTTTACACAATATTCTATTCTCCTTCCAAACAAGATTAATTAGAAATAAATAGATGGCCAAAATTCCGAGTACCAAGAAAATTAGTAAACCGGAAATGCACTTTTACTGAACAGTTTTTTTCAGTTTTCGATAAATTTCATTAAATTTGCTAAACTATAAAATCTGTCAATTACAATTTTGAAAACTGGAGTAAGAGAAAGTTGTGTGAGTGTTTCTTTTTTTGAGTTCTCTTAAGATTCTGTAAAATTTTCGAAATTAAACTTTTGCTCCGGATGTACAAGTTCTGAGATCTCCTAAGTACAAAAAAAAAATTTTTTAGGGAAGGTCTGCTTTGGTGTTTGTGTGTAGAGTTTGTTTGTTATATCTCAAACACGAAAAATCTCAGGGAGCTCGTACTTGGTAATCCGTTTAGATACCCGTCTCATCGGACACGAAGAGTTTGGGCAAATCAACCGGAAGTGGGACTTTACTGGTTTTTTTATTGTTATTTTTGTCGCGATTTAATGGAAAACGCTCGAACGATTTCCTTTAAACTTCGTATACCATCTACAAACATAAATATCTGACATCTTTATTAGAAACATATCTAGGGAAAATTCATTTTTTGGTTGGTTCTGAGGAAACGATAGCTTTATATTTTGTTTTCTTTTGCAGTACTACTTCCATATTTCAACTTTTACTACTTCAATATTATACTTCAATATTACTACTTTTTAATATTCAATAGAAGCATTGTTAGAATTTCAAATTTGAAGTAAAATCGGTTAACCGGAAGTGCGATATTACACATTAGGTATTCTGAGTTTTGTAGAATTTTCTCGAAAACAACTATTACGATTTCCTTTAAACTTGGAATGCTGACTGTACAGATATAAACTATCAACTTTATTGATAATATTTTACCGGAAAAAATTGCTTCTAGTTCAAATTAGTGACATCCGCTACAACATACTCATTCTCTACCTGCCTGGATTGGTAGGCTGGCACTTGTCCCCCTCCCCCCACTACTTTATATTAATGTTACAATTGAGCATAATTTGAAGAAATTAAGAAGAAAGTCGTGTGAATATTTCACACCAGACTTTTCTGGGGCCTCTGATCTAAAAACTTGTATTTCTTGTGAAAATATAATTTAGAAAATTTGACACGGACGTAATATTTCCTCTAATACAAGAGAAAGTAAGAAAATGTTAACCTTGCAAATATCAAAAATTATCAACTATTATTTAAATCGTAATAATAATAGAATAGTAGGTCTTTGTATGATAGCGGTAGTCATTACTTTAAAGACATTTGAGTAATTAGGAAAGTCCCCTGTTCTTAAATCAATTACGTCAGTAATGTACATACATACATACAAAAAACTTTCGACCTTGCTTATAAATAAATTACTTTAATTATTTAATGGAATAATCAAAATTTGTGTTGTTTTTTTTTTCTCTTCTAATTCATTTTTTTTTGCATAATTAGAATTTAAAGTTATAAATAAAAAAATAATTCATATTTTTTTCAAAAAACTCGCAAGAAAGTAAAAAAAAAAAAATCTATTCAGTAAAGTTCGATCTAGTTCCGGTTGATCTCTAATACCATATTTCCTCTTTGGTAGAACCTAACGAAATACCAAATTTCAACTTCCTACAATTTTACGTTTTTGAGTTAGGCTACCACACCCCACATACACAGAACCAATGTCTAAAAACCATTTTTTCGAACTCATTGGCCCTCAGAACGCATATTTCCCGAAGAAAACACTATATCGAAAATTTGACAAAATTACAATATTTCCTCTTAACAAAAAAAGAAAATAACATAGGAAAATTCACTCAATTTACATATCCAAGATATGTCAGATAATTTTTAGTAATAATCTACGGGCGCATTACTGATACAAATATAGAGGCAGAACTGATGTACAGACAAAAATTTGATGAAGTATCTTATTCAACATCAAAATCATTAAATAAACAAAAACCATTAAACAGAAAAATAGTAAAAATTTTATTGTACATTAAAGAACACCGCCATGTTATGCAATAAGTCGTGTGAGAGTTCACATCAGATTTTTACTTTCTTATGGTAATCGTGTCAAATTTTCGATATCGAGTTTTCACCGGAAATATCCGTTTTGAGGTCCCCTGAGTCCAAAAAAGTGGTTTTTAGCAAATGGTCTGTATGTGTGTATGTGTGTATGTGTGTGTGTGTGTGTGTGTGTAAGTGAACAGCATAGCTCATAAACGAAAAACCATAGAAAGTTGAAACTTGATATTCCGTTTAGCTATCACCAGGGGATCTGACAGTACGTTATCTGTCAAAATTCCTCAACCGGAAGTACCACTTTACTAGCTGTTTTTTTATTTTTTTGCGTTTTTCTAAAAAATGGCTCCGACGATTTTCTTCAAATTTGGTTTATCATCTACACATACAAAGAGCTACAACTTTTATTTGAAACATTTCTCTGGGAAAATTCATTTAAGAGCACTTTTAGAGGAGGGGTGGGGTTATGATTTTTGATTATCATAGTTGATTATATAATTCATCCGAAGAAATTTAATTAGAAATAAATAGATGGCCAAAATTCCGAGTTTCAAGGAAATGTAAACCGGAAGTGCGCCTTTACTGAACAGTTTTTTCAGTTTTAGAGTAATTTCATTAAATTTGGTAAACAAACTATAAAATTTGTCAATTACAATTTTGAGAACTGGAGTAAGAGGAAATTGTGTGAGTGTTTCACACCAGATTTTTTTGTTATTATATGCATATAACCTTTATCTATGATTTGTGTTGCAGGTCTGGTTTCAAAATAGACGAGCCAAATGGCGTAAACAAGAGAAAGTCGGCCCGCAAGGACATCCATATACACCTTACGTTGGTGCACCGGCGATGGCGCCATCACTTCCAAATCCTTTCATGGGTTTAAGGAAACCACCATCGTTGGCCGATTGGCGGCCGCCCATGTTCCTGCCTAGGCCGCCACTGTTGCCTATATTTCCAGGACCACCATTTCCTGGCCTATTAATGTCTAGACCTAAATTAGAAGTAGATCAACAACCACAATCACAAACACATCATGAAGTTGATATGCGATCACATTCCATAGCGGCGTTGAGGCTAAAAGCTAGGGAACATATGGAATTATTGGGTAGTTCAACAGATCTCGTTAGTTAGCCCTAAGAAGTTTTAAATTTAATTTTTTCTTTCTTTCTTTTTTTTAATTTATATACCTGTTTAAATTAAAAGCGAAGGTATATATGTATAAATAAATGTTATGTAATGGCAAATAAAAAAACCATTCGTGAAATGACCGATCATTTGAGATTTGACCATCAAAATTTGTTAAATTCTGATTCTCAGATACGCAGCTAGAATCTTCTGCTTAGCTTCCGTATTTACTCACGATAAAGGTGGAATATATATGGAGTTTGGAATTCCAAAATTTCACATTAATCTCACATTATAAGTGATTTATGCTAAAAGTGAAAGGATTAATGCTTTTAGAAATAATGAAACGGTGTCCATTTCACGAATTGACTTAGACCCTGCTGGGTTTTGGCCACAACATATACCTAAACTATAATTGAAAAAAAAAAACACAAATTTCTTTCTATTATGTTTACTTTGTTTCATGTTGTAAATAATTCCGTCCTAATGTGAGCTTTAAATAAACATATAACAATATTTATATATAAAAAGAAATTATTTACAAATAAAATGAAAATATCATTTAAAATAATAAAAGATCTTTTTTGTAAATAATCAGCGGTGATCTGCAAATAATGTTTGTAATGTAAATAGCTATAATATGTAGCCTTTAATAAAGCTTGTTAAATGTGCCTCACTTGTATTTATTAAGTAGTATAAATCTATTTTTGTGCAATTTACAAATAAAATAAATTAATTAATAAAATAAAAATTCCATAGAAAAGAAACAACAAAAAAAAACAGTTTTTGTGATAGTTTTTTTCTTTTAATAAATTATTGTATAGTTTTTGTGGGTAAAGCATTCCGTCCAAGTTTACACGACTTATGTAATTTTGTATTAATTTTATAAATATATAAATAAAATATACTTTTATTTGTTCAAAGTTATATTTTTTAGCCTTTGTGTTCATTTTATTTTCAAAGTTATAATCCAATAAAACTTACACAAAATAACAAAAGTGGCAAATAAATTGAATTGTCAGGACAGAAGAAGAAGAAACAAGCGAGCATGTTTTTAGGATCACCTTAATAGCAAACCACCCTAGGAGTGCTCTGTTGACAAAACTCCGCTTTGACACCGAACTATTAGTAAATAAGATCACAACCAACACTGTAGATAGACTCACCAGCTTGCGTGACTCTATCTCATTCTATAAATTAAATTTAAAAAATATACATATTAAAATAAAATAATATTGTTATAAATGGTGCGAAAATTAGCGCGTTAAATATTTTTAATTTGTAATTTCAAAAATATTCTGAGTTAAATTTGTGTATGTTTTATTTTTTATTAGTTTTTTTTTTTTTTAATTATATAACAGATATAAACCTATCAATTTTATTTGAAACATTCTTCCGAAAAAATTAGATTTTAGATATTTTTGCGAACTTGGTAGCGTTAAATTTTAAATATTAGTTGGCAATAGTTCAATATTAATGGTGTTCTCTTCTGGACTACAATGAATCACTTCTATTGCCTGGCTGAATAGGTACCTACTTATCGTTCAGACCTCTAATGTTTTAGATTATAAGTTAAGAGTGTAAGTATTGCAATCGTATCAGACTTTCCAAATTGAGGTTTCACAGGAAACACGTGTTTTGGGGTTGTACCCTAAATAAAAAATAAAAAATTTAGCGAATGGTCTGTGTGCGCGTGTGAATTTTAACAGACAGAATAACTCAAAAAACGTAAAGACGCAGGAAGGCCACATAGTTGGTATTCCGTTTAGGTACTACCACCGCATCAGATACGAAGATTTCGGGAAAAAAATCCATCAACCGGAAGTGCCATTTTACTGAAAATTTGTCAGTTGCACTTGTTTTAATTGTAATAAAAATAAAGAGCTGTGTGTGTGTGATTTACACCACACTTTTTAATTTGTAATGTGCATAACATTTTTCCGTCAAAATTCATTATTAGGTAAAACATTTACTTATTTTTCCCGGCATCTCCCTATCTACTAGAATTGCCTTCATTCAAAAGCCTCATTCGAATTTCTCCGACACCCTCCCAGTCACCGTCCTCAGGTCACGAACAGCCATTTCCTCCTTCAAACCATCCCTCCGCTGCTGCATCCGGCGACCTCTCCTCTTTCGTTTTCTATAGCACCCACTCGAACATTTTCTCGGGCCATCTCTCCGGGTTCATCCTTTGTACGTGATCATACCATTTTAGCTTTTTTACAATATACACTGTCATCTTTATACCCCATCTTTTTCCTTATTTTCTCATTTCTTACTCTATTAACCTGTTTTTCCTCCCAGAACTCTATTTCAATCGTCCTTATCTTTTTTCTAGTTTTCCGGAAAATAGTCCAGATCTCGGCTCCGGAGAGGAGGATACTCTCAATAACGGAATAGTACATTTCTTTTTAGTTTCTTTGGAGAGAGATAAACTACATTACTTAATAAAATTAACTAATAATTTTAAACATTTTAGAAATTTTGAAAACTTACTCTTCCCAGCACAAAGCACAAGTTAAACCTAATCTCACAAAAGTATTAGCAGTTTTTTTTTTATTTATTTTTCCTAAATTTTTCTTCAGTGAATTAATAAAACATGAACGCGAAAATATGCAGAAACCAGTTTACAAAGAAGCATAAATCAGTGTTAAAAAAACTCAATTGCCTGGACTTGAACATCTGTCCACAATGATTTTATGATTATAATTATTGTGGGTCATATAGAGGCTAAATAAAGGTTTTTAATGTAGTTTGCACAATTTTAATTAAACGTGAAAGCTAAAAAATTAATTATTATTGAAGAAGAAAGCGGGAAAAATAGTGAATAAATAAATAAGGGGGGAACAAAAAATTAGTTTTGTAATTAGTAAGAGAGTTGGGAGATTTATAAGTTTTATGGGTGGTGGGGGTGTTTTGTATGATGTAGCGGGCGAAGTAAGGTGAACATAAAAAGGTGAGTTAGAAGTCGAAAGAAGAGTTATTAGTAAAATGAAGAGCTACTGGTAACTAAGCAACAACTAGTTAGCTTGTAATCAGATCTTGTATTGTATATGAAGGATATAGAGGTAACTGTGTGAGAGAGAGTGAGCACCAGGTTTGCTGTAGAAGTATTAGTCGGCGCGAGAGAGAAAGAGGTTGGTGTGTGTTGATTGGCTGTTGTTAAGGGTAGATCGGAGGAGTAGTAGTGCGCCGTGCCGCGTCTTAACTAGTTTACATCGGCTAACTGAAGGGGGGGCGACGTGCGCTATTTGTCACCGTCACAACAGAAACCTAATTGGTGGACATCTGTCTGTTAGTAATGAATCACTGTTATTACTTAGCAATATGTAAATGTGCCGTAGCTAACTGCCGGTAGCTGGTACTTCGGCATCAATCAACTTATCCTAAAGCTATTTCCATATTTCATTTTGTAGCCGCCAAGAGATTTCCAGGTTGCTTTACTCTCTTCTTCTTCATTTTCATTTACTCTTCTAGTAGAAGAAATAGAAGGATGTAGAGAATAAAGAAGGATGATGAACAAGAGATTTGTAAATGTGACGGCAAGCCTTCTGGCGCCCTAATAGTGCACCTCTTATGTTAATCTAAATGTTAATGTTCCCCCCTCCGCTGGTTTGACTGGCTGGTACCAAAGAGTGGCTGGGGCCAAATGATTGCTTTAAGAGTTAGACACTAAAGAAACTCAAGAGAGGCAATAAAAACAAAAAAAAGTACATTACCCTACATGCCTGTTGATCTATCATTCTTTACAACTGTTTGTTCTTTAACTGTTCAAGTCCTCCGACTATATTACTTTAAAGCTGATCTTCCATAGAAAAAGATATTATGTTCAATATATAAATAGTTATTCCTTTTAAGTAAAGGCAATAATAATAATTACTAAAACTTAATTATTCAAACTAAAAAAAGAAGTATGGGAGTCATTCAATAAGTAAAGAGACAAATCTAACAATTTTGTGTTTCAAAATTTTCTTTCAGGATTGTAGGCTCTAGAGAGCTGCCTGTAAATAAGTGAAATCTCGCAGCAACGGAGAGATGAAAATAAAATGTGCGAAACTGGCTCAAAATTCAAACATGCACGTCTAAAGGAAAAAAAAGAAAATATTGTTTACACAAATATGTTAGAACCATTTTGATATCTCTATCTTGAATATATGTTTGTGAAAAAAATATGTATTCTTCAGAGAAGACTGCCGGATTTGGAACGCGCAGATCTCGGATTCGAGTCCAGCAGCTCTGCTCTTAGATTTACTCACCATAGATGTCTCAATAGTTCACTATGTAGAGTGAAAGGGCAATGTTGTCTGTATCGAGCGATCGGCAATGCACTGAGAAGTGCCAATGACCACAACTGGTTCAATAGTTATTTAGTTTTATTAACAAGCAAGTCTTTAAATAAACAAATACATAATATCACAACTAATACACATTACTCATTAAGTTTTCTTAACAAGGTCAAACAATTTTTTTTTTTTAATGTAAATATTTTTCGAATAAAAATAAATGGCATCTTTAAATTTTAATTTGCTGCAATACCAAATCCACATCTAAATTTATTTCAATCAATAATTTTGAAATCAAAAATAGAGGACATTGTGTGACTTATATAGTTTGGAAATTAAATTGGAGCAGAATTTGAGCAAAGGTTGCATTTTGTTTAGCAACCCATTAAATAAAAAGGCAAATTTATGAACGCTTGAGGCACTATAATTATAATAATGTGTATGTTAATGCTTTCAATTTTCAGAATGCATATTGAGCTTAAGCCTTCTATGTGGAACCAATTATCAATGGGAAATACAACATTCAAATGATGTCAGAGATCAGGTTGTTGCAATACAAATAACTAAAATAAATGTTTACTAATAACCAAGAACCATTTTACTTGCTATAAAGAAGTTAATAAAGATTTTAATTTCATTTACATCATTTAAAAAAGCAAAGTGAACAGTAATTTCTTCATATTGAACAAATAAACTAATTTGAAAAAAAAAATCTATATTTTCCTTAACCTTTATTTATATATAGTTATTATATAATATTATGTATATAAATCGTGATTGGTGAAAGTTTATTTAAATGATATTTTACTTTGAACTTTTTCAATAATTGTTTTCCGCATCAGTTTTTCATTACAAAAAAAAAATTAACTTGTTCGTAACATTATTGATTTTTTATAACAAATAATATTATTTTGTTAAAAGAATTCTTTATTTGTACAATATACACTTGTATTTATTGATATTGATGTTTGTGACTTAAAGAAACTGAAATATTGGCAAGAATTTTCTGAAAGCAATAATTCTGTAACCTCTTTAAAAGCTGCCTACTTTAAGTTCTAAAATTTTTTAAAAGATTTTATTCAATTAATATCATTTTATTCTAAATTGTACTATATCCACTTCAAATTTGTTGTAACATATGATATTATTGAATATGTGGATGGATCCGCAATGCTGGATAACATCTGGTAGCATACATCGTCGTAGCATACATATTTATTTATTTGATATAGCATGCATATTTATATATTAAGAATATTATATTATATAAATATGCATGCTACGACGGATAAAATACCAGATTTGATATTACTGTTAGATAGTTAATGTAAATAAAAGATATATGTGGGAAAGAGAAAAAAATTTGTAATATTTACTGACTAAATAATGGAAACAAAATTATGGTGTTCGCATCATCAAGCATTCTCAAAATTTGTTTTAAAAAATTTGTATACAAACGTCCAAAGTTTTTACCATGCACTAATTGTCTCCAATAATAGCACAATTCAATAACCACCTAACCATTTAATACACATTGCTTACAATTTAATTTTTATTCTTTTGCGTTGCTATTCCTTTTTTCCGTTATTTCTGTATTAAGCACAAAATATGGTTTAAGTGATGGCTATAGATTACCTAAAAAACATGCAAGTACAATGCGCTTACCTGGTTATTCCCGACTTTTACCGAGTTCTGGATTTTAAAAGTTTCATTATGAACAATATTTTATTCTATATTTTCACTTCACATAAAGATAACTGTAGACTGTATGGACAGAGGAAAAGTAAAAATAATTCCTATAATTGCATATAACCTATCAACAAATAATTAAACTTTATAACCTTTAACAAAATTGACTTGAGCGAAATTATTAATGATATAAGAAACATAAACTTTATTTTAATATAAGATTTTTGTATAGTATCATAAAAAAAAATTAAATGCTACATATACAGTTATAAATATATTAAGAATATAATTTTTTTTTTATGAGGCATATTGAGGTAAATTATAAGCTATAAAATACTTCATAATGTTTAAAAATTAAATTTATAACCATTCACAAGAAATAAAATTAATTGTATATATTAAAAAAAAATTATTTATACAAATTATTTATTAAAGGCAATAATGGTAATAATCCTTTGAAAGTTGTGATTTAAACTGGAAAAGGAAGGGGAAACTAAGGTTATATACATTTTATTTGTGATTTTTCATTATTAAAACAGAAATGAATAAATGTGTGTGCTTCCTTATGATGATGATTATTATTATTATAAATTAAATATTTTCATCCATAAGAAGATCCACGAGGAGCACTGTAGGTAAGAAATCATAATTATGAATCATCAAATACTAGTAGTTTTATAATAATAGTAATACTAAGTAATTACCTTTTAGCTATTATCTGCTAGAGGAATAGATTTACAGTAAATCTGTATATCTACTATAAAGATGCACTTATGGTGTAGTTTTCAATGGTTATAAAATTATTTAAACTCATTCTGTTATCATTGAAACAGCCAAGTAATTGTTAACCATTGTTGAAGAATTTAAGTTAAAAAGGGGAATATCAGTCAGCTGTAGAAACATTTATACGAAGATGAATTGAAAAAATGGATTAAAAAAGTAAAGTGCTTTAGGTTTGTCTAAAATCTGATGCTTTATTAGAATTTCATTTTATGGTTTAAGAAGGGATTATTTGTAGTATTTTAAGCTACTTTTCATTGGCAGTAAATTTATTTAAGAGATGCTTCAAAATTTCTCTATTAAAGACTGTTTCTTTGTTCCACTAACATCCTGAACAATCATATTTTATACCACTTTTTTCATGAAGAAAAAATGTGACAATATTCAAAAATGTTCACAAACATTAATCATAGCTCTGTAAGATTGCACACACTCACTTCCTCCGCGCACCATTCACCTCCAAATTATGTTTTCCAACGCTGCATTTTTTCTTTAAGTTACTTATTATAATAAATACTTATATTGCTGAGGATAAGGTATTATGCATTATTTTAACAAAAAAAAAGTAACTTATTTTTTTTTTTGTCAAAATAGGAAAAAGTTATATTAGGGTTCGTCCACTTTTTGGATTCAATTATAATTACATTGGAGCCTACATGTTAAAAAAGTAGAATGAAACCTTTTTTTTAATGAAAATTGCAGTTATTTTTTATTTCTTCTTCTACTGTTGCTTATATTATTTTTTTAGAAGAAGCCAAAAAAATTATTTCAGTAACAAAGAAAAGAGTCGGAACTGCTATGCTAAATTTCAAAGCATTAGATTTAATTTTCTAGTTGTCTTCAAACTGTATCCATCCAAGCATTAACTATATAAAATGTGCATCTTCTCCAGCTAACGGGCTTATAAATTTAAGAGATGAATAATTTCTGTTTAAACAGATATGGTCTGCATTTTGTTTAAACACCTGACAATCTGTAACAGCTATCGCTGGCGGCTATTTATTAATTATATTTCATAAAGTGGATCACGATTCGCTTCTTTTTTTTTTCTCCTTTTTGTTTTTTAATGTCAGAAAGATCAATGCAAAACATCAGTCTAATGCTGGAACTAATTTCACTTTATAATTCGGGACTTTTAATAATAAATGCTGTAGTGAACACTACTATAGGTAGAAACAAAATCAAAATTATTGGCTATTTTTATCATAAACTACCAAACTTCAAATATCCGATGGAAACTGAAATGGTCAATATCATGGGACGTGATTGACAGTGAATTAAAATAAATATTTTTACTATGAATGTAATAATTGTGACAAACTCCTCAGAATTGATCAGTGATATTCTCCATATTTCATCTGTACAATTTAAAAATTACTTACTAAATTTTCACTAGGAAAGGATGATTGATGTGTATATTACAAATTTTGTATTTAGACTTGATGTTTACCTTCAATTTTCATTATTTTAACTACTTTTATATTTTATATTATACATGCAAGTTAACTTAAGAAAATATTTTAGTTTTATAGTAACTTATATTTTAGTCATTACTTACTCATAATATCAATCTGTCAGGGGCGGGTGTGGTGTACTGGTTATGAGCATGGACTTGTAAGTGGGAGGACCCCAGTTCGAGTCCAGCGTATAATTGCTAAATTTTTTGTTTGTTTAAAAAATGTTATTAGTAAAGTTGGTGCTTCCGCCCCCGTCCACGACACCTAAGTTAGTAGTTGGACGTTAAGCTCACCTGAAAAGAATAGGCATTGCAAAAAATATTAATGTGTCAACTGCTTTTAGTGTATAGACATTTAATTTTATTTTTGATAACCTTGTAACTGGGTATAAACCCGTTTATATGAATAAATAAATAAATTATAATTTGAGGAACTATTGCGATCGTTTCAAATTTTCGATATTGACACTCTGTTTAAAATTGAGAACATAAACTGATTTTGCTCTAAGCAAGTCTGTGTTAACATACTGTTATATGAAGTCATTCTGATAATGGGCGTTCGCCCCAAACCGGTCGTTGACCACAAAATGAAGCAGGCTGATTAAATGATAATCATACTGAGGAGTTAGTCACAATTATTATTACACTCATAGTTAAAATGATACTCACTAATTTAATAGAATAATGGACATTTTATCTTTCTTAGCTGTATAAGTGGAAGTATTGCACTTGTGACAGATATTCGAAATTGAGTTTTTACCGGAAATACATGTCTGAGGTTCTCTGAGCACGAAAAATGGTTCTTAGAAATTTCTCTCTCTCTCTCTGCGTGTGTGTATGTAATTATTTAGACGTACACGAAGCAACCGCGTAGGGCCTCGCGGTCCGACTAGTAAACAAACAACTTAGGAAAGAAACACCAAACCACATTTTGAGGATATTTCACCAATATAGTTCATAGTATACCATTATAAATTCTTCTCTAAAATAATTTTAACTTATGATGTTCGTATAAATATAAATGATTAATAATAAACATATTAACATAAAACATATTTAATTAGGCGATAGAATTGTATAATAAAACCAAGTAGTAAAACTTTAGAAGAATATATAACCCCATCCCTCCCCCAAAACTGCCTTAAATGAATATCCTAGAGAAATATTTCAAATAAAAGTTTTAGCTCTCAATATGTCCGGTTGATACGCTAGGTTTAAAGAAAATCGTTGGAGCCATTTTCAAGAAAACCACTTAAAAGTAGATATCCATTCAGTAAAGTGGTATACTTCCGGTTGAAGAATTTTGACAGATAACTTACTGTCAAATCTCATGGTGAGATACGATATTCTGGGACATAAGCCCTCAAGTTTCGCTTTTCCAAACCCCTGTGGTTAAATTAAATAGTTAGCCGCTTCAGGTGTTTCTGTTATAATTTTCATTCGGTTTTTCCCCACAGCTCTGATATCCACTATATCAGTTGAATAGCTGTTGTCTTCTTTATATATCCATTTACCGAATGTAACTCGATGTATATTGCCCACATTACCGTCCCGACCTTCTACGTGTAGAATGAAGGACCTTTGTCCGTAGGCTTATAGAAACCAGTCGAGTTCACACCACCTGCTTCCATAGATACTTCATTGCTAATTTTATCATTATCACTGTTATTAATAGTATCCTGAATATTCGCTATCCTATCCTTGCATTTCACCACTTTCGCCGCGCGCATATTCAGACCCGTATTCTCACGAGTCAGCGATCGCTTGTGGCCTTTCCCGGATTTATCATCATTATTATTATTATTATTATTATTAATATTAACCTCATTACTAGTGTTACTATCCTTAGTATTATCTTCCGAATACTTATCTTTTATGTCAGCCGGTGGTCCTCTATCATGAGGTAGGCCTCCATTGCGCTCTTCCATCACTACTTCTGATGTGTTGTGTTGTTCTGTTTTCTTCTTTTTTTTTTGTTTATTTTCCCCAATAATCTAAAATTTTCTTCTCTATCCGTTCTTTGCCCCCCTACCAGCACAACCTTACTAAAATTATTAATTACTACTTCTCTAAACCCCATAAAATTACAGCCCCTCTATATTATACTATTTTAACTTGTTACCCTAGAAACGCGAATGTGGTGATGATATACTTAAACAAGTATGTCAAGTTTGAACTTTCTGCGATTTTTCGTTTTTGACAGAGCATTTTCTAGAAACCACTTTTTCGGACTCAGTGAGTCTCAAAACTTGTATTTTCGGTGAAAACATGATATCGATAATTTGACAAGATAATAACACTCTCTCTCTTACTGAATAAGAGATAACAATTAGTGAAAACCTTCCTTCTAGCTATGCGTACACAATAATTTCGTTGAATCTCCTTTTATCTTAACATAATTATTTTTAAAATTCTTTTATCCTTTTATTACAGAGCACGCATTTTCATAATATAATAACCCATGGTTCTTAATATGAAATAATGAACATATGTATCTACTTCTTACCACATTTTATCCTTCACAAAACCTTGCTTCCTAATTATCCTAATTTTATCTCTACAAATCACTGGAAAATTAAGTTGTAATATTTGTTTAAATGTTTACCATAATAATTAGTTTTTTATTATAATAATTATATATATGATAGAAACACACATTTTAGATTGAAAAGACCTTTTGGTAATCGCCTCGGAACTTCCCAAAAATCCGATTTTCATCATTCTTTTATTTATTTATTTTTTTCATTACTGAGAAGTGTTCTTTAAAAATGTCTTTCCACTGAAAACTCGAATTTCGAAAATTTGATACATTCATAAACTATTTCCTTCCTTAACCAGAAACAGGAAATAAAAGGAGATTACACGTGCAATAATTGGGTAGAAATAAATAAAGTAAATGACTTGCAATGTTTACTAATTCTAAGATAATAAAAAAAATACTTTCTTGTCGCTAATAATTAATAAAGGAAAAATTTATCTGAGTTTATTATAATGCTAATAGTATTATGGTAAATACATTTACAAAAATACTCAGCAGCACGCATCAAAACTGCTATAAAAATTTTCACTTTTATTTTGAAGGTGCGCGGGTGCTAGGTATGCTACTGTAAAAGTAATTAGTGATGCACGCCAATAAGTGGCGCCGACAATTGCCGCAAAACAATAGAACTAAATTGGTTCTCTAATTTATGTTTTAGTCATCAAGAGAAAAGTCAAACATCTCCTCTCTGAATTCCACTTGGGCGGTGATCAGTTTCACAAATTACACTTTCGTGTTTGGAAATCGGTTAAAAAAAAAAAAAAATTGAAGAGAAGTTGTTCCTCTCTTTCTCCGTGTAAATTGCTTTTGGTTGGTGTAAAAGGAAATTATTGGGTTACAAAAAAAACAACTAAATAATTGTATTTAATTGGAGAATTAATGGTTTATTTATATCAATAACTGAGGAAACTATAGTAGTTAAGACTCATTGTTGAAAGTTAGTTGGGAGAACACAGCAACCATTAACAACACATTGAGCCAGCTTATTTTGTTTGATTTTACAGATGGTGTTTTTACTATTTTATTTCTCTGTACACAACTTATAATTGAGTTGATTTTGCGTGTTCTGAAATATTATTAAACATGAACTTTTGTTTGCTACTTACCAGCGCTTGATTTCCTAATGGTACAACATAGTGGAGCGTCGAGTCTAGATGCAAGCAGCGAGTCTAGATACTTCAAGCTCGATTCATTTATGTGTTTTCAAATAGACGCGCATATAGTAAAGATTCATAGAACGCTCTAGTACATCGATGTTAACAGAGCGTCAATGCAAGATTTAAACTGTCTTCGAGTTCTCTAAATCGCTTCAACTCGCGGTAAATAGTAGCCATATTTTAAGAGTAAGGTTTTTTAAAAGACCAGTTTTTGCTCCGATCTAGTGATGGAAACTTAACCGAAATTGAAGAGAGCAGTGATGAAGAAAGTAATGTAAATATTGCATTTCCCTCAGCTCTTACGGAATCTCAGGTTAATGACGCTGAGACGATACATCTTTAACACAGACCTCAACCCTATCTATGTCTGATAAACCACGAACGATCTTAACAAATAGGTGCAGAAAACGCGCAAATCAAGTAGACACACTCGTGCAAATAGAAAAACAAAAACTGGAATATTTGACGAAAAAAGATCTGCGGTACTTGAATGACCCAAAAAATGATAATGATTACAATAAATTATTTTTTGAAAGCCTCTTACCGCATGGTGAATAAGATAAAAGACAGCGATATTTCAGTTGAGAAATGAAGTATGAAGTTGAGTTAGTTCCAAAAACCAAAACCAACTACATTTCATGAAAATTATAGTTACTCCCAGTATTACCAAAATTTATAGCTTCATTATTTATATGATGGATTGATTAAAAAATGAAAATTTCCAGTTGGTTGTTGAATGTGCTGAAAGTTTATCCAGTATGTTATCAAAAGTAGCCTGGTCCATTCTAGTATGTTCAAAAAAATCTGTTTCGGATGTTTTCTCAGTTCTTGGAAAAGATTGTGATATTGTCCAAATTTTGTCCTATTCTGGTTCACAGAGTGTACTGAATATTCTCTAGGGTCCATAACAAATCAAATTCGGAATACTGTAGTTATCTAAGAATAGGATAGCGGTTTAGACTAGACGTTCCATCATGTTTGTATCCTAAGAAACGAGCTTCATAGTTATGGTGTTTAACCAAATTTAACTACTTACTTAAAAATGATAGTGAAAAGAGACAAAGTATAACTACTGGATTTGCAGTAAGTTAAAAATAAAACTTGGTGAGAAATAGACAATTTTCTCTTATAGTGCAATTGTTCACTTAGTTGACAAATATTCTACACCCTGCGAGTATTGTTCATGTTGTTAGTTGGAGATAGCAGTAGGGTCGCCAAATGTTCCTGAAGATGGAAGTGCTCCCTCCACTTTCCCTAGAGATTCCATATTATGTATACTAAGTGTGCAAAATTTAAAGAATACCTTGAAAAGAAAGAGAGAGAGAGAAGGACGTCTGTAAATATCTGCCAAGTTTTTTCCGCCCAACACCTAATTAATTATAAGGCAAATGTGAGTGTATAAGTTAAAGGTTATGTCGAATTGCAAAACATCAAATTAAAATCGTGTTTGTTTTATTTATTCCAATTTTTTTTTAAATGTTTTATTCATACTTTTAAATTAATTTTCTCAACAAAAATTTTTCTTCTTTAGAAATCATTGAAATCTTAACGCATTATTTGTGATATGAAAAAATTATTTTATTCTAGAAAAATGTTTAAAATATAGTTATAGGTCTATCTTTATTCATTAGTAAGCGATGTTTAATGAAAATCACGAAAAAAAAACCGTAGATGTTGCCTTTCCGATTGTGCGATTTTGATCGAGTCTTCATGTCGGGTCTAGAGGTGTACCTAGATCTAATATGAATTTGAACCTCCTTGCACATTTTTCGTTTTTGAAAATTTTCTACAAACACACACACACACACACACAAGCTCTAAGATACAAGATCATTTGCTAGGAATATGTTTTTCGTACTAAATGAACCTCAAAACAATGTGTCGTTAAACTCAATTTTTTAATGTTGGATCCTAGTATTAGAGAGAGAAACATTAAATAGCACACTCCGTTTGTAACTATACTCTGTGTAAACTGACTGTTGTTCCACTATTTATACCGGTGGAGAAGGGTCTGGAAGATTCTCGAATATTCTGGAAAGAGCTAGAGCGCGCCGCCAGCGCTTCCTACCGGTCACTAGGAGAACTTGGGGGTACCTGCCTTCTCTCCTAGATGGCACCAGAGGCTGCGTTACAACAATATTAATAAAAACCCACAGTTTTACGTTTTTATTTTCTTTTCTATACGAAAGAAAATGAAAACGTAAAAAAAAAGAATGATTTTTCATGAAGAGAGATTTTCATTAATACGTATCTCTAAAACAACTTTATTAATTCATCTAGTCTACCACATCCAAACATAGTAAAGGCACAATTAATTCCAAATTGACCGTAGCGACAGGCTTCAGACGCTGAAGGCAGCAGCTCTGCCGTCTGTGGTTGCATCAATGTTGAACGCGGGGACAAATAGGTTGCAGTCACTTCAAAGCTTTAACGTAGACAACATGTCAGATGCGTTTGATTCAACTGATTCAATTTTGTATCTTTTGTTGGAAGAGGAAGAGGAGATGACTTTTTGCACCTAAAAATAGTGGGCCGCTATTTTTCTATTACAAGGAATATGCTCAATTGTGTAGTTAGCTATCGTAGATGCAAATTATAAATGTAGCAGTTGATGTTGGTTCTTTCGGCAAAGAATCTAACAACGGTATATTTCAAAAATCAGTTAGACGAAAAAAATAGCAACCAATAGATTTAATATCCTAGGGCCAAAACAGCTGCCAGGTACAGATGTGATTATATAACATTTCCTGATAAGAGGCGAAGCATTTGCACTAAATAGTTTTATGATGAAGTCCTTTTCTAGAAAAGTGGCAAGATTTGATAGAGAGAAACAAATTTATAACTACAGATTATGCGGAGGTCGTCGGGCTATTAAATCAAGTATTTAGAGTGTTTTACACTTCCTCTCGCTGTACGCCAGATATAGTTGATGACCTCATATTAACATCTTGTTGTTTGCACCATCTTCTTCGTGATGGTTATCTTTAAACAACTCTCCAATTTTTAATTATAATAATGAAGAGTCCAGACAACACATAAAATTATCTCGTTTTAGTGGATTTTCTAATACTGAAGGATTTCAAATTAGGGACAAACTTAAAGCTTTCTTCTGCAGCGAAAAAGGCGCAATTTCCTGGCAAGAAGCCGCAATTGGTTTGGAATAGTTAATTAGGAATGAATAGTATATATTTGTATACGTATATGTATCTGTTATGGCCAATTATTTGTTTAAATGTGTATAATTCATAATGCCCGGGTAATTTGAATAATTCAGCGCAGGAGCAGGGCGGTAGTTTGGTAAGGTTATATTTAGTTGACATTGTAGAAAAATATCGCTTAATTTAATAACAATGCTCGGACTTTATGAACAATGTTTATATTTTTCATTTTGTCAAACGTATGTTTTGTTGTCATGAAGTTTCATTTGCTAAAGAAATCCATTTAATGGATTTCTCCATTAAAAATGTGGTTATATGTTCAATATGGGACATATAACCACACCGTCTTTATTTAGCTCCTTTCGTATATTTTCCAAACGTTATCTTTAACCAGGTTATTGCGATAACCAGCGTGGCCTCCGTCATAAATAACTGAATGTTTGGCTACTAAGTTAATCAACTTCTCTTCATCTGCATCTGAAAAACTCATTTTGAAAATACGCATAACCTCTCTGTCGCCAGCGGCAGAACTGGTTCTCGACCAGTGATGCGGTGTGCAGTCTACTCGTGGCGCAATTGCAGGCGAAAGTGGCGCTGTGTTCCGAATACCATCCATATAAATCATACAAACCAGTAGTGTCGCCTACAGCTTGACGTTGCAGTCTGCCGTCTATAGTCTATAGCCTTGTCCGGTATTGTGTATTAAAAGTGACAATGTTAATATGTGTTGATAGGATGCAAAATTAAGAGAGAGAGAGTGAGAAAGGAGCCATTTTTGAGAAAATAATCACATGTATATCAGACTTTACTAAATGAGTATTTAGGTAATTAAATATATTGTATGTTTATGGTGGTCTGATTGGTTATAAATATAATTCATTAACAAACAAGGCCTCTATAATTGATTTTATCCGGTCCGGTATTAAGTTTTTTCAAACACTAACCATAGAAGAATTTTTTTTCAATTTTCAGAATGGTATAGCACAAAACATTACGTGCTCTTTATACCGCTGCTGAGTGACGTGAAAGAAATATTAGAAAAAGGTGTACAAGTGTATGGTAAAGTACATAAATTTACTTTTGGAAGAACTCCCTTGCTTCAGTATTCAGTCGGCACTGAACGTGTGGGCTTCAGGCTATAACCTGCTGGTCTGTGTACACCCACACGAGCGTTAAAATGTGTGAAATTGTCGGTGTAAAATATATTGCTAGTGGTTTGGAAATTTGAAGTTGATTAGATTCTAGTATGATTGATTTCTACAAACAACTTCAAAAAAGCAATGCCGATATATTTACTAAAGAGAATAATTATGAAAACATATTTTAAAGGTAAGTTCATTGTCGGCCATTTAAGTAATCATTTAATTCCTTTCACTTTTTGTTGTTGTTGTAATAGATTATTAAACAAAAAATATAAAGATTTAAATATAAATTTAGCACGAAAAGTGAGGATAATCACCCATATTCCTCAATATGAAGTTTTTAACCCGAACAGAAAATAAATTTGAGAAATTAATCTTAGGTTTTATCAACGTAGGTTTACTTCAATGATAAAGCGTCTCCTAGCAGGCTAATAGCCTAAAAAGTTTACTAACAGTAATAAAGCACTCACGAGTGACAATCTTCGTAAGTTTTGCCAGCAAAGACGAGACCCTAAAATATGAAAGACAATTTTACTTCGGGATCAAAAAAAAAAAAAAAAAGGCGTTTATCCTTCTGGTTCTAAAGCCTGATCTAAAAATATCGCATTGGAGGGTGCTATGCCAATGGTTGACACAATGGACCCATACTGGTCATTTGATTAATCGACCGATCCTTATTACTTTCTCTTACTCCTAGTAAGAGGAAGTATTGTAATCGTGCCAAATTTTCGATATCGAGTTTTCACGGAAATATCCGTTTTGAGGCCCCTGAGTACAAAAAAGTGTTTTTTTGCAAATGGTCTGTGTGTGTGTGTGTGTGTGTGTGTGTGTATGTATGTCTGTGAACAGCATGCTCAACAACGAAAAATCGCAGAAAGTTCAAACTTGATATTCCGTTTGGGTATCGCGTTATTCAGTATTCACCGCTGATCCGACAGTAGGTCAGCGATCAAAATTCCTCTACCGGAAGTACCACTTCACTAAATAGTTTTTTCACTTTTATGGAATTTTCTCGAAAATTGCCCCAACGATTTTCTTTAAACTTGGTATATCAACTACACTTGCAAAGATCTAAAAATTTTATTTATAACATTTCTCTGGGAAAATGCATTTGAGGGCACTTTTAGAGGAGGGTTGGGGTTAGGTTTTTCGCTAAAGTAGTATTATAGTTGATTATAGAACAAAATTAATTAGAAATAAATAGTGAGCAAAAACTCCGAGTTTCAAGAAAATTAGTAAACCGGAAGTGTGCTTTTACAAAATATTTTTTTCCAGTTTTCGACGAACTCCAACGAATTTCATCAAATTTGGTGAGCACAAACTATAAAATCACAATTTAGAAAACTGGAGTAAGAGAAAGTTGTGTGTGTTTCACACCAGATTTTTTTTTTAGTTTCTCTTACTCCTAGTAAGAGAAAATAATGCGATCGTGCCAGATTTTCGAAATTAATTTTTCACCAGTAATACATGGGTTTCCCTGAATGTGAGAGCCGAAATATTGCTATAACTGTACAATGTGGAACAACACACCGTAATGTAGATTACAAAGCGGAAAAGTCAGCTAATCACTTAAGCGCCTCGGAACTAACTTTTATAATATATTAAATATCTTTAAAATGTTAGATAATCATTGAACATTTGATTAAAGCAGAATTTAGGATGAAACATTTCATTAGAAGGCCATATTTATTAGTAAAAAAAAGCGTTTAGAATAAAAGGAAAACCCTTACAGGAATTAAGCACTATTTTTATTGTAGTCTTACTAAAAAAATAATAAAGCAATTCATTTATTTAACTTAGTGCTGAATTATGACTTGTTTAATAAAACAATGTATTTCCATATACCGTATACATAAAGTATGGAAGGTTTTTGAAATATTACACTTACATAGATAACCTTGCACGCTCCATCTGCAATTTTAGTGAGAACACTTCATCTGTGAAATCCACCTGTCATTATTGCGTTCACTTTTTACGTTAAAGTCACCTGCTGTTAATATTACCTGAACTATTATTTACTGATCTGTTCTTATGTATTTAAATATCTGTAAATAATCTGTGGATACATAATATGTTCAATTCAATTCAAAGGTGTATTCAAAGATTATAACAGGTACACTACTCATATAAATGAGTATATATTCATTTACAGAATATTAAAAAAATTAAACCTAATTTCTAGATTTTTTAATTAATCTATCAAATTTAGCAAACTTCATTGTAACACTAATTGCGTAAGTTTGGGTTGGTCGGTATTCTGTAATACAAGTCTAAACCACTGAGGCAATTCAGTGACGTGGACCTATTAACCTAATAAGCTACAGTTTGTTTTAGTTATTCCTTATTCTTCAGTATGACAAAGCTCTTGTGATCTAGTGATTAAAGAAAAGCTTCCTCAACCACTCTCAACTAAATCTGCAAAGCCCATTTTTATCACACACTTAATGGACCAATGATTACAATTCAAGGTATTCCAACCGTAAATTCTTAATATTCCTTAAAATACTTTATTTTAGCACCCTACTAGTACCAGCTCCATACGGAGTACCTACTAGTACCAGCTCCATACGGAGTACCTACTAGTACCAGCTCCATACGGAGTACCTACTAGTACCAGCAAAGCGTATATTTTAGCACTGCCCAACACCAGATTTGCCCTTTCAGTTCCGTTTTGCGTACAGTATGTTTGGTTTTAAATGTTGAAAACTTTCAACTACATTTAATTTAAAAAAGATTGTATAACCATAATTCGAATCAAAACGTTTTGTACATAATGGTAGAGAATTTCATATTTTTTGTACTTTTCCCGCTGGTGTAATGTACAAAACTATAGGCTAACAGTTTAGATTGTGTTAGAGGACAGTGGCTACAACCTGAAAGATCTATTGTGCCCCCCTGGAATCTTCTCAGTGCACTGCCGGCCTTAGAGCAGTGTTCTCTAACTGCAGACAACACTGCCCGGCTACTAAGCTGTAGAGGTTCTTAGGAAGAGAAAATCTAAGGGCAACACTGCCCCGGGCCTGCAGCAGTCCAATGCACTATCATCGAGCCAGTCCCATCCCTAGCTTAACAGTTAATTAATACTATTTTCTTTATAAACTGATTACTAGGAAAAATTAATTATTGATTAAGACATTTTGGAGGATAAGCAACATCTTTATCGAAAATTGGAAGCCACAGATTTTTATAAATTCAGAATTAGGGGGGCGATCCAGTGCACTGCGACCAAAAGTGGTCTTTGTGTTCCCCTATTAGTGCCAGAATGGTGTCATTCATCTTACAGTACTCCTTCCAAGTTAAGATTTCTAAGAATCTGGGTCTATCATCTACCAGCACCTGCAGATGTATTGGAGTCCCCTCCATCTCCTCACAGAATCTACAAGTGCTATCGAGTTCTAACTTGGCTTTTTCAGGTGCATCTTAAGTCTACAGTGCTCCGTGAGGAAACCCGTCAGTCAGCCATAACGGCCCAGATGAGTCTTGGGCAGCTTCATTCCTGAGAGGGTTTTCCGGAGCTGTCTCTATTTACATCCTCCTCCTTCTGAGTAACAGGTCACTTATCCTCCAGAAGGGTTTACGGCCTCATAACAGAGCCATGTCCTCATAGAAGTTTCCTTTTTGTGCTCTCCTTATCTCTTTGTTGAATTAGGAGCATTCAGTGTAATTTTGCTAATCTGCCATTCGCTTCGCTTTATTAAAAAGCCTAAGCACTTCAAATCATAATTTTGACAAAGTCTTTCATATATCCAGATTTTTGTGTGTTTGTTTAATTAATGACATAGCTATCATGAAACCTTTAATAAAGACCAAATTTTCTTCCTCTCTCTCATTCACCTAAATATTATAATTAATTTTCTCTCCAAACTCATTTTCCATCGTCAATTTGGTGCTTAATCACGCCACCACAGTACTGTGTTTATAACCAAAAACACTTTTCTCTTTTTAAATCTGTCTTCTGTTTTCCTAATGAAGGAAGTTTTTATTTTTTTTTGTAAAAAAAATCGGATGTATGTGATTACTGGCAAAATGGAATTATTGTAAGTTATGATTAGACATTAGAAAAATAGTGTATAATCAATTTGTTTTCTGTTTTGCAGAATACTCCATAACTAAATTTTTAATAGTGTTGTAAAGTATGCTCAGTGTCTTATGTTATTTTTATTAGGGGGGGGGCGATAAGTTATCTCAGGAGTATACTGTATTAATAGGGATAGATAAACATTGAAGAAAGGCGATGCAAAGTTTATGGACAGTCAAAAGCTTGTACAAGTAATACATAAATGTGAAATACGAGCAGGGTTAATACAAGAAAATATGTAAGTAAATTGATATGTAAGAAGGTTGGCAGCAAACGGCAAATTGGAAAAGAGTTAAAATAAATATTAGAGGAAATCAAACGTATTCGTTTTTATTTATCATGCTTGTTTTTAAATGATTATTAATTTATGATTAAATTATAGTAAGAATATGTTTAGAGAGATAAGGTGACATTTGTTAAGAATAGGGCACGGTAGGAAGAAAATAAATATGCGTGCTACGACGGATAAAATACCAGAAATTGGGATCTTCTTCAAGGGGTTGCGAGAATGTACTTTTGAGATTTAATGGAGTGATGCCACTTATTCAAAAACTTTTTATATGGCTAATTCTCTTTATTAGGCGCGTATCACCAAGTTGTCGAATTGGCACTTTTTCAAATGAGTTTCGCTCAAAAATTATATAAAATTGTATTAATGAGTTCCACATTATTAATATCAGTCTGGATTTTGTTTATTATGCTGATATAATTAAAGTCTCAGTTTATAAAATATTTATCAAAAGATAATTACATGTAATCAGTGTAATTATAAGAGAAAGGTGTTTTGACAAGTGTAATAGGTGTTGAAACACTTAGCAAAAAAAAAGTTAATTATAGATGAAATAAATGATAAACCAGTTCTATGTAAATTAGTATTTAAAAAACTAATGAATTAATAACCAATAAAAATCCAAAAAGTTTTGTGTATATCAATTGTGAGTGAGGTGTCAAGTTGGCAGTGTAGGATAAATATCATTCATAATTCAGTAATTAGGGCAATTAAATATACGACAATTTTTTTGAATAATTTGTTTTGTGTCAGCACTGTGGTCTGTAAAAAAAATGTCATGCAAAAAACTATAGTTGCACAGTATTTTTGTTTTTGAATTATTTGGGATGTCTAATGAAATAATAAATACAAATCAAAACTTTTTATGTATAATATGTCGTGAAAACATATTTGGCTGACTTTTTTTCCCTTAATTTATAATTTATCTTTATAAAATAAGTTTCATTTAAGTAGTTATTGTTTTTGTTTCACAAAACTTTGGTCACGAAATGAAAAATACTAATAATTTCTAGAAGTTCTTATTTGTATTATTAATGTGAGCAATTATCTGCGTCCTATTTACTGGTGCGAGAAAATTATTCATCTAATTTTTTCTGATAATTCTTTGGTTAGGTTGAAAATTTCTGATAATTTTTTCTGTTAGGTTGAAAAAAAAAACGTTGAATACAAGATGCGTATGGTACGTCATCTGTATGGATTATCTGGATGGTTGGTGACTGATGCAAAGAAAAACAATGAAGTTCAAATTTGATTAAGAAGAAGTAAAATTGTCCATAAAAAGTTTTGATCCGGAGACAGGTAAAATTCAACAACTATTATTATTGTTACGGTCTCAATATCATAAAAGGTTGGGGACCGAGTGGCAACACTGGGATAACCTTCTGCCCGCAGGAGAGCTTATTTTTTGTGCCTTTTTGTTTACTGTTTGACAGTCAATGTTCCCTTTTATTTTCTTATGTCATTTTGTGTAACAGTAGCTTCATTATCATTATTGGATTTGTGGTTTTGAACTTGCCATTGTATTAGTGTTAGTAATAATTTTTCGTGCTTAAAGAAACTCTGTTTATGTAAAAAGTTATTCTATGTCTATTTTATTGTGACAAACAATCGTAGCTGGGAGCTATCTTTGTAGGTCATATAACAATTACCAAATTGACTACTACAGAAAGAAATAAGCTTTTAATGAAGTGGGAGATAATGCTAAATGAGTACTAAAGTGTTCTTAGATGAGTCTGTGACGACTATTATTTAATTTAAACCAAAATACCATGATTTTCAATAGTTATAACTCGCAGATGAGATTCGTCATTTCAGCGGTTAATGTAATAATCTTTTCAGAGATATTTTCCGTTATAGCCTGCTTCTTCACAGGAAACATCTCTTGATTTTTTCCAGCTCTGCGGAACCAACCAAAACAATTAATAATATTTTAATCTCACTTATGTGTGGACCGACATAGCCTTGCTGCAGGTCATTCAAAATAAATTTCTTAGGCGGGGCTGGCGGCACCAAGTGTTGATGGAACATCACAAGTTAAACTATAATTTTTAAGAAATTCCAAAAGGAAAATTTTTACCCAGAAGAAGGCAATAAATTTGCCGAAACGGTGAAAATTTGAAAACAGATTTCTTTGTGAACGAATCTCAACATCCATGTTATAACATCAAATACAGCGAACATAACGGTCACCAAAACATAAGTAGATTAGAATAGTTTTATCAAAATTTTATAAGCATGAACTATAACATATATGTATTTACATGGGAGTGCCAGTATGCACTGTGTGATGGATGCCAGAAATATAAAAATATATTTAATTTGAAATTATCAAATTATGAACAAAATGTAACATCGCTGGCAAAAGGACTATTCAGGTAGAATACCACCATTGTCTTTTAGAGTTCATGAACCTTGTTAGCATTGTCTACCCCTTCTTCTCACAGGGGAAGATTTGAACGAACAATTAGAAGGCATTCTTTCAAGACAGTCTGAATCAGACATTCTGCGAGTAGACATCAATGCCAGGTTAAGTTAAATCAATCTAGCTAGCTTCTGTATACTTATAAGCATATATTGCGATATTGTATAGTATTTAAATTCACTTAGAGAATATATCTATTTTAAAACAGTGTGATCTCTTGATTATTTCTAATACTTTTCTCTTAAACATATATTCTTTATAAACCGCTCGCCACCACACTACAACACAACACACCAATAACATTTCAACTGTAACCTCCTACTAGGGTTTCATCTATGTTTTTGAAGAATATACAAAGTTGTTTTAAGGGAAAAATATTGAAAAACCATAAGCCATGAAAGATAGTCGTTTTAAGTTAAGAGATTTTTAAACTCTCCTATATCTGTACACAATGTCCATACAGTCAGTAGGCAATAGCCACCTATTTGCCTGCAAGGTGATTATGATAGTTCGTGCGTACTTGAAGAATCTCATTGCGATCTGCTTGATGTTGTATACCATAAAATCCATATTTGTATGAATGTGTAGGTCCAGAATATGTGTGTGTGACTGGGAGACGTTACCACCAGCCGCCTAAAAAATTTATTTTGAATGGCCTGCAGCGAGGCTATGTCGGTCCATGCTAAAGTGAGATCAAAATATTATTACATTAACCGCTGAAATGATTTAATTCAATGAATCTCATCTGCGAGCTGTAACTATTGAAGATTGTTTAAATTAAATAATCGTCACAAACTTATCTAAGATCACTTTTGTACTCATTTAGCATTATCTCCCACTTCATTGAAAACTTATTTCTTTCTATAGTAATCAATTTGATAATTGTTATATAACCTTTTTAGTCCGGTTTAATAAAACGGACACAGAACGTGGGTGAAAATTTGAAAAAAGAGTTGTTTTTTTTGTGACCGAACCTTAACATCCATTTTCTACTTATGTGTGTGGAAACTCGCAGAATGCCCAAATCAGCTATTCCGTTTGAGTAGTACAAGATTTTCCTACTCGAAGATTTCAATTAAAATCTCAATCAAAATGTTTTTTTTTCATTTAAGGCGCGTCAATATCTATGGTCATTGGCGGCCTCCGGACAATGTTCTCTCGTTACTGACAACACTGTTCATTACCGGACAATGAGCTGTAAAGGCTCCTAGGAAGAAAAAATCTAAGGGTAGCACAGCTGGACTCGAACCCGGGTCCTCCGCGTGGGAGTCCAGTGCGCTAACCATTTAGCTATTCTCTTCGCTAAAATGGAATTGAAAGTGGTACGAGCATTTTCTTTTACTCCTATATTGCATATCAAAACAGAAGTGACTGCCGGTTTGCATATTCAAATAATTTACACCATAACTCTTAATCTTTATTAAATAATGAAAAAAAGGACAACAAAATTTCCATAATTTTATTTACATAGAAAAAAAATACATTCGAAAAAGAAAGTAAATGAATACATTATTTTTTTTTTGTTCAGAAAAAGTATGACATTTAAGATTGTTTATTTATTTATTTATTATATATCTGGTTAACCTTAAAAAATGTATCTAAAGCAACTGACCAAGTGGTTCACAAAAATTCCGAAATTATCTAAATATTAACATACAAAATCGAAGAATCTAGAAACCAACATTTTTCATGTCACTTAAATCATTACACCTACATCAAATATAAAATGTAAAAAAAAAAAATTAACGAATAAAATACGGCAATTATGTAAATTGGGGAAGCAAAAGCTTAGCGAAATATTCCAAGGATGTTTTTACAACAGTAAAGTGCTTGTCAAGGACCAAACATTGAGCATTGAGTGAACTGTGGCCGTATGCACTGCGCTTTCAAATATAAATCTCCAGTGAAGGCAACATTTATTTTTTTTATCATCAATTTCTTTATAAACTGGTTGCTTTTAAAATTTTAAATAAAACTTTCTTCTAAAGCTATGTTTATAAAAGAGTGTGAGTGTTTCACGCCAGATTTTTTTTTTTAAAATGCTTTTAATTTAAATTGGATTACCCTGCAGCATCTTCTCTAGAATTGACGCTATTATCACAGTTACACGCTGTTATCAATCAGAACCAATTATATGCACGGATTCAAAATCAACCGAATGATGTGTGCTAAATGGTTGTTGTGCTAGGAAGGTTTATTTATTTATTTTTTTTGTTTTGTACATATCTGGCAATGTTCAGTTACTGATTACTATTTATTTCATTCAATTTTGTAAATTATTTTTAATTTTTCTTCTTTTGTTATTTTATCTTTTAATTTGTTTGTATGCCCATTAATTTTAATTGGTCAGTGTGGTTGTTAATTGCTTTTTGGATTCTGTTGGAATTCTGAATCTATTTGAAGGTTGATTGCTTTCGTAATTTTTGTTGTTACAGGGGTGGGTATTTTTCATTTAGTTTACGTCTTGTTTGTATGGTATATTTTAAGAATTGATTGTTTCAGGATAACCATACATTTTCAATATTAATACTTAATAATTTTGATTTTATTATACTTTTCGGATTTTGAATGGCTAAGGATTAGTACTCTGTTTATGAAATTTATAGCAACATTATTTTTTTATGTATTTAGGGTGGTTACTGTTATGGTGTATTATGTGGTGCCCATCAGTGATTAATTTTCTAATTACCGTAAATATATACTTATAATAAATAAAATATTTTTCTTAAGAAAATCTGTTATGTTATACCTGGGAGACCTTCTCACCTACTACAATTCTCATAACTGAATTGACACATTTTCTTAAAAGTGGAGAGTTTTCATCATGAAATGTAAGGAGATGGTAGAAGAATAAATCCTTCATAATGGCTAATCGGTAAGCCCTAACGTCACAGATTCTCTGGTAGGAGCCTGTACACTCCAAATCCGGTGATGGACATTCTTCCCCGTGATACCTCATGGTACTGGGGGGGGGTAGTTTTAGGATGGCACGATCCTATCCTCTTGGGGTTTACCAGTCCCCCATTGCAAGCAACGGGATCTTTAACAAGAGAGGTATTCACCTCCACGGAGAGACTGTTAGTGCAATACGTCTTCATGGCGGAAGTGCCTAGGCACACCCCCGCTTGACCCATTTAAGGACAGGTTGAGATACGCTTAACCAGCGCGCAAAATGATCCCAGAAGCTAGGGAAGGCACCCCTAGCAGGCTCTGGTGAACCGCGCACATCCAGCAAATGCGCTTCCATCTACGGGCTGAAATCAGGGTTTAATTTATATTGCGAGTCTCCTCCCGCTCAACTCATGACCTCGGTCATTATAATTGTTGCTTAAAACATAGCACTAGGAATCCAACCTCAACTGCAAGCAATTGTCTTGGAAACTGGTGCTTGCACTCTAGTTCAGTATTTCAACTCTAACGAACTAGCGTGACTGATCGCACGCCCGATGGATCTACAGTTTCCATCTACTGATTCCTGTCCATTGCCTCAAGTACAGGGGTTCAATAACCCAGGATACTTACAGGCAACCCTGCAAGGGGAAAGGAGCAGGATAGGATTGGTCGGGGTGAGGGATTCCCCAACCTGGAGAGCCAGAGGCTGATTGCACCCCAAAGGGTGGGCGATGGTGACGCCACATACCCACGTCCAAGCCGGTGATGGACAGTGTTGTCTGTAAACAGAGAAAACACTACCCGAGGTCGGCAGTCCACTGATAAGGGTCCGGGATGCACAATAGATTTTTCAGGTCGCAGTGCGCTATGCCCCCCCCTCAAAATGTTAGTATATCAAATTATTTGTTTGTGCAATTTCGGAAAAAAATCTGGTGTGAAACACACACAACTTTTCTTACCTCGTTCTCAAAATTATAACAGACAAATTTTATAATTTGGTACCAAATTTAATGAAATTCGTCGAAAACTAACAAAACTGTTCAGTAAAAGCGCACTTCCGGTTTACTAATTTCCATGAAACTCTGAATTCTGGGCATCTATTTATTTCTAATTAATTTTCTTTGTATGCTAGAATTGTATAATCAATTATGATAGCACTTAGAGAAAAACATAACCCCAAACCTCCCCCAAAAGTGCTCTTAAATGAATTTTCCCAGAGAAATGTTTCAAATGAAAGTTGTAGCTCGTTGTATGTGTAGTTGATATACCAAGTTAGAAGAAACTCGTCGGAGCCATTTTTGAGAAAAACGCAAAAAAGTAAAAAAAAACAACTAGTAAAGTTATACTTCCGGTTGGGCAATTTTGACAGATAACATACGGTCAGATCCCATGGTGATACCTAAACGGAATATCAAGTTTCAACTTTCTGCGGGTTTTTGTTTTTGAGCTATGCTGTTCACACACACACATACACACACGCACGTACTGACCATTTGCTGAAAACCACTTTTTTGGACTCAGGGAACCTCAACACGGATATTTCCGGTGAAAACTCTATATCGAAAATTTGACACGATTACAATACTTCCTCTTACTAGGAGTAAGAGAAAGTAAAAAATGAAGCAGGCAGCGGAGAATCGCAGCCGTAAAACTTGAAAGACGTAGAATACATCGACGCAAATACAGGGTGACCCACTGAACGACTGAACAATATAAATGCAATAATATTGTTTTAGTAATTCAGTCTTTCAGTGACGACTCTTTAGAATTTTATATCAAGAATGCATGTTAAAGCACATTTAACATTCGACAATTTTATAAATATTCAATTTCATGACTTTGCTAAAACTTAGAAGAATGCGCAATAATCTGAAACAGCTCCATTTATAGGTTTTAGTCGACTCCCCCCCATCCACACTATCCCACTCCTCTTCACTACCAAAGGCAAACTTACAAATTGTAGACTTTCCGGCGGCTCAAAAACAAACAAAAAAAAACACTGGCATAATAGGAGCCTAAATGTAATTTTTAAGTTGCAATGGATTTGCTTTAGTAGATACTGCCTATAACATGTAAACATCTAAGGAACAGCAATGAAGCAAACACATTAAATTGTTGCACCACGATTATATCCTCAAACGAAAACCTTTTCATTAAATTAAATAGAAATTTAACATATGTGAAATTACTTCAGAAGTGTAATTAAGTTTAAAATAAGAGATTATTACATTAATTTAAATGGACAAGTTAGATTAATGGTTAAAAATAAATAAAAAAAACATGAAAAGGGGTGGAGTTCCAACAATACAAAAAAAAAAAATTCTTAACTTTCATTTCAAATCAAATACAGAGACCTCCTTCATCAGCTCAAAAAGTTTGCGTGTAGGGAACAAATTTCCTCTAACGGAAAAGGATAGGATCCATTTTGAATCTTAATGTTACAAGAAAAAGCTATTTAACCTTACATTTAATAGAAGTTCCTTGGGGCGGGGGGGTACTGGACACTAATTTTGTCAAATTACTTTTAACAATGGATTCAGTTTTCTATCGCCTTTACTAACTTTTAATACTTAAATTGTCTAATTTATATAATGCAACGTACTTTCCTGAAGCAATTTGTAAGCATTTTGCGAAATAATTTTTTTTTTTTTTTAAACAAGTGAGCTGCTGTACAGTTTGGTTACAGACACAAAACAAATAAACCTTTTGAAATCTTGGAGACTTAACCTACCTTTCTTTTAATAGATTTCAGCTTGGATAGTGCAAAGACAAAGATTGCGAGTTTATACTTAAAAAAAAAAAGTATCAATAATTTTTCTTGATGCTGCCGGTGGTTTTTGTCATTTTTCCTATTGAGCAAAAAAAAAATGTAACCCTTATTGTAAGTACTAATGGATAGTGGTTTTTAATGTAAGTCAGAAGAATATAATTCGCATTTTTATTATCTGTTATATATATAGCAGATTTCTTGACCACAATTGTAACAAAACACAAAAAAAAAACTTTTAATTTCTTTTATGCTTTAGCAGCTGGGGGGGGAGGTGCTTATGAATGTGTTCAGTTTTCGAAATTGAAATAAATGTGTTGAGGTCATCTGAATACGAAAAAAGTTTGGAGTAAATGGATTTTTATATGTGTGTGTATATAAACAAAAATGTTCAAAGGAAAAACGGCAGAAAGAAACGCAAACTTGATATTTAGATTGGGGGCACCATCGCCATAGCCCACACGAATGTTTCGGGTAAAAATTGCAAATAGTAATTTGCGATTCTTTACTTTCTCTTAATAATAATAGTAAGAGGAAACATTACGATCGTGCCAGATTTTCACCGAATATACACGTTTTGAGGTCCTCTGAGTCCAAATAAGTGGTTTTTAGAAAAAGAGGTTTTGTATATGGATATGTGTGAAAAGAATATCTGAAAAACGAAAAATTGCAGCAAGCTCACACTTGATATTCCTTTTAGGTACAGCCACCACCTCAGACACGAACATTTCGGGCAAAATCCATCAATCGGAAATGCCACTTTACTGAATTTTTTTATTTTTTATTTTTTTGTGATTTTCTCAAAAACGGCTCCAACAATTTTCTCTTACGGCAAATTTGAAATATCAATTACACATGTAAAGAGCTACAACTTTTATTGTTAACAATTCTCCGGGAAAATTCACTTAAGAGGACTTTTGGGGGTGAGGTGGGGTTATATTTTCCTCTAAAGTGCTATTTCAGTTCAACAATGTGCTATACAATTCTGTCAACTAAATAATATTAATTAGAATTATATAACTTGCCAAAATTCCCAGTTTGAAGAAAATCGGTTGAGCGATTCAGTACGACTTTAGTGAATAGGTTTTTTCATGTTTTTATGATTTTCTCCATAAAATTGCCGACAGTTTTAAACACTAATAAGATCCGTAAGTCTGAAGAAAGTTTACCATTTCGCAGCAGGAGAAAGTCGTATGAGTATTTCAAACAAGGATTTTTTTATGTAGTCCCGAGAAACTAGATTTTGATCGAATTAGCTCATGCATAGATTTCGATCTTGATAGTATTCTTTCAATACTTTGTGAACTGCGCCAACATAAAATTAAGAACAAAGTAATGTATAGCTAAAAACTCCAGGTCCAAGAAAACTTTTTTAACTGAATATTATGAATTGCTTGGAGAAAATTTTGTGAGTGTTTAACATCAATTTCATTTTGTTCCATTAGTATAAACGGCCAAATACAAAATGACAGTCTCAGATTGGATCTTTCCGCTTAATAATCTTTTGCTTTCTATTTCAACAATGGAATGAAAATTCTGAATTTTTTCTTTATAGCTCATATTAATTATATACGTAAAACAGTAAATATTGTTGTGGTGGTTGGTTCCGCAGAGCTGGAAAGCATCAGAGACATTTTCCGTGGTAGCCTGCTTCATCGACCGGTTTCGGGCGTTCGCCCATCTTCAGGATGCGTTTTTCAGACAGTGTGCCAACACAGACTCGTACAGAGACTTAGTTTCACACTAACTCCTAGAGAGTATCTCTGAGTAAATATTGTGTTAGAAATAACTTGATTTTTGCATTTTTTTTTTATTGCACAATTTGATAATTCAAAAATACCTACGAAGGGAAAATTAGCAAAAAAATTTATATGTTTGAATTTTGAATGAATCTATATCTTCTCTTTATAAATGTCTACATAAACGTATGTATTTACTACAAGCTGCCTTTGAAGTAAGAGGTGTGCGTTTGGTTGGGTAAATTTTGTTCCTGCCCTGATCACTGAACGTTCTCATACCACTTCTGAACTGATAACAGAGGGGATTTATGGTAGGCAAACGGAACATCATAAATGCATATCCTCCATGCATCCCTAGGGCAATATAGTTTTTCATATTAAGCTCTTTCGAAGTGCTGCCGCAACCCATACGGTAGATTAACGAAGCAATAAAGTACGGACTGCGAAAAGAATTCCTTCATTATTATTTTATTGCGCAAGCTTTGTGAAAACTTTAAAGGAGATATCGTGAATATGATCAGTCCATGATAAGATCTGGTCAGTCTTCACATCAAGATATTTTAATGAAGTAGAAAGTCTGATTTTAAGTCATTTGTTGAAATGACAAGATAGACCAAGATCCTTGAGAAGTAGCCAGGTTCTCTTCCCCTATAACCAGTTCAAACAAATAGGATTTTCTGATTTCTTCAAAGAATTTAATTTGATCAAGCGTGTATTGTGGCATATATTATAGTGAGTAGCATGAGCAAAGGATGCAAAATCGAGTTTTGTTTATTCAACCAGCCTTATTAGGCTGAATAATTTTAACATACAAGACTGGCATGACGTTGATTTGATTTTAACGAAGGCACTTTCAAATTTTATTATTGTTATCTGAAAAATGTCTATAAATATTTGTGTAGTTAGTATTAAGTATATGTCACTAGAAATGGGCAGTTGTAAAAAGACAGTAGGAGGGCTAAATAGATGATAGTATGTTACTTACTGCTGGTGCGCGACCTCTGAACTCAGTTCATAAATAAATAAATAAAAAAAAATACTTCTACACCATTTCTCTGTTGGTTCTTTAATAACGCAAACAACAAATATTAAAGTATAATGTATATTCTTGGATTACGCGTTTAATGTAATAGTATAGCAAGAACAATTTACGGGGAAATGATTCGAGCTTTTGTATGGAAGTCCGCACCACAGTGGCTAATTGGATCTAAAGGTAAAGACGATATAGAAAAAAAAAAAACAATTTTGTTACAAGTAGGGAAGAACACCCTGTGTTTTTCACTCTCACGGCCTTTATTATTATTATTATTTTTATTTTTTTGTGATATATGCTAGCAGGGCTACAACATTCAAACCATTTACATAACAAGATAGTAAATGTCAAACATAAAATTTGAAACAAATCATAACAATAGTAGAAGCGTTGGGTATACTACCATAAAGAGGATGTTCCCCTCCTGGTTGTTTTTTTTCTTGGTTGAGGGTGGACAGCAAACTCACACACAAATAGCCTACTTAATAAGAATATTTACAACATAACACAGCTCAGGTCTCCCTTTACTGTCCACTATACTATAATTGAATTACTGAAGAATGTATAAGTTCAAAACAGAAAATTTCAAAAACTAGTCACCTTCTTCGAAAATAAAAATACAAGTCTTCAATCTGACCAGCTTCATTATCTATTCAAGAAAAAAGAAACGCATAAATAAACAAGTAAATAAAAAAAAGAAAAAAAAAAAAAGTTTTTTTTAATTTTTTACACTAAATTATAACTTTATCTCTCCTATTTAACATAATAATAGAAGATTCAAGTTTTTACATTGAAAATTTCAATCACTCATAATGTGATGTGATTCATGCAGTGAATTTTTTTGTCTTCTTATTATTTTTTTTTTTTATACAGAAACAAAATTTTATAAGTTTCTTTCGTTTTCTTATTATTCTTTAATTTACATATATTATTTTTTAATTGTTTCATACATTTAAATTATATTAAAAGACTGTGTTTAGTTAGCATTGCATTGGTTATTAACCTCATCAAAGTATATCATCAAAGTGATTAAATCTAATCTGATAAAATGATAATCAATTTTGCATTCCCTAAATAATAATGTATTATATATTTCCGAATAGCTTGTTGAAAAGTTAATGAACCCAATTGTAAACTGAATTAGAAAAAAAGTAGAATGTTCTGTGTTTATAACAATTCAATTTACTTTTTAGGTTAGGAATAACACTGAAATTCGTATGGTTATCTGTGTTTGTAAAAACATCTTTTGTTCAGGATATGTATATATTTCTCATCATGTGATTTTCTTAGGAAAAGTTTTAGGTAATACTTACAATTTTATTACCTGCTTGTGAAATTAGATGGCTTGTTGAAATTAAAAGGGAAAAATACAATGTGAAGAACAAATGCAAAACAATATGCCTACTCAGTTCGAAGTTTTTGTACACACTGAACTATGCACTAGCCTACCAATGAGAGCAGCACTAACGCATACTAAAATGTTATTTTTTGGAACACAAATACAAATTGTAAGTATTAACATTACCTATAAAAGAGGAAATTACCTTCTTGAAAAACGGGATATTATTATAGAAATGGTAACTCTTATCATAAACTTCATCTTTATACAATGTCTTATCATACTTCTGTCCCATTCTTAATTATTAAGTTTTTTACTTACTAAAAAATTTCTTTCATCTCATGTTAATATACCGGGTGTTTCAGAATTGCACGACACTATTTTAGGTATGTGTTCTGTAGCAAAAATAAACATAAAACTTCATATGCACATATGTTTTAAATCAATTTATTACAGAGATATTGAAGGTTAAAGATTTATTTAAGGCGCGTTCTCACGAGTCAAGTTTAGTTGTCGGATTTTAGTTGATCAGCAAAAGTTGAATGCGACTTGAATCAGTTTTGGAACGTTCATACGTTTCAACTGAAATCGATCAAACCGTTTCAATAACGACACGGAGCACTCTATGAGTTGAAAGCAAACTGAGAGGCCAATTGGGCGATTCGGAGGTGCACACTTGTCAAAACTTGAAAGATGGCGGCTTCAACTGAAAGATGCGTCATACTTGAACGATAAAGTTTGACTCGGTCAAACTTTAGTTGATCCACTAAAAAGCTGATCAACTTTACTGAAAGAAAAGGTTCTCACTAGATTTTTCATTCATCTTCGGTTGATCAACTAAAATCGGTCAACTAAACTTGACTCGTGAGAACGCGCCTTTATCGAAAGTCCAAAAGTATACTACAATTCCATATCGTAATTAACAATTGCATTCGTTTATTTGTTTGAAAGTTCGTATTAAACATGTTTGTGTAAGTTCTGTGTGTGTGAATGAATACTGAGAGACAACATTTTTGTATTTTGTGTATTATCATGTGAGACACCACAAATTTGTTCTTTTTTAGAACAAGTAGACATATTAACTTATGATGAGGTACATAAAAATGGTGTTGCTGCTGATATCATGAAAAATTTACCATCCGAAGAATACCAAATCGTAAAATGGTTGAAGTCATTAAAAGACGTCTTAGGGAACATGGCACACTAAAGCCTGTACGAGTAAACGCCGGTCGACAAAGATTTTGGTGAACTGAAACATTGAAGAAGAAATACTGGAAGGAGGTGTTCAGTTACCTCCTAGTACTAGCAGCAGAAGATTGTCACTTCGTTTCGATGTTTCCTCTACCAGTATATGGCGAATATTGCGCGAACATCAATTGCATCCCTTTCATATTACGCATGTGCATGATTTCTTGCCACAAGTTTATAGCAAGCACAGAAATTTCTCCCCGTGGTTAATTCAACAATGCACACAAGATCCTTACTTCCTAAGCTGCCTGTTGGTTACCGATGAATATTGCTTTACAAAAATGGGATTACTAATTTTCGAAACACCCATACTCGGGACGAAGAAGACCCTCATACGACTACTACTATACATTGCCAACATACCTTTTCATTAAATGGCTGGTGTGGTCTACTTGGCGACAATCTAATCGGCCCCTTCTTTTTGTCACCTAGGCTTTCAGGACATACTTGCATTTTCATACTTGCATTTTTTGCAAAATAATCTTTATGAGCTTCTAGAAGATATTCCGCTTGCCAGTAGGCAGTGGCTTTGGTTTATGCATGACGATGCTCCAGCTCACTATACTCATATTGTGACTGATTATTTAAATGCAACATATGGTAACCGATGGGTTGGTCGAAACGGACCTGTTAAATAGCTACCACGATCTCCCGCTAACGCCGTTAGATTATTTTCTTTGGGGCTGGATGAAGTCTATGGTTTATTCTACGTCTATTGACACGCAAAAAGAGCTAAGGAATCGGATCGTGGCGCCGCAGCTACTATCAAGCATCGTCCTAATGCTATAAGAAGTGCCAAAGAAGCATGGATTCGTCATACTGAATGCTGCATTCAACAAAACGATGGCCTCTTTGAGCAGTTACTCAGAATTATTGTGTTGTTAAATAAATATCTCTGTAATAAATTGATTTAAAACATATATGTATAGGAACTTTTATGTTTATTTTTTGCTACAGTACACGTACATAAAACAGTGCGTGCAGTTCTGAAAACCCCAAATAAATTGGTTGCCATTAGTTAATAAAGTGCCATTAAATCAGAACTGGGAGTTTATTTAATCAAAGATAACGCATACTTACTAAAGTATTAAATCAGAATAAATTCTAGTGAGCTATAAATTTAAATTAATTCTTCCAATCATTGTAGCAAAAGTTCTTGAAATACCAATTTCAAAATAGAAATAAAAGAGGATACATAAATAACAGTCGGTTGACATATTCCCATTACAACATGATGTGATGTCTTTAACATCATTTAGTGCATCCGTATATACCATTTTCAAATTATATTAAAAAATAAAAAACGTAGAACATAATTATTGGAAAGTACAATTAACGAACTTACACGATATTAATTAATATCAAGGAATAATTTAAATATTTTGAGAGAGCAATAAAATGGATTTCATAATCACTGAATACAAAACTTAATTTGAGTTTAACTATCATTGAATCCTAAGGAATTTTTAACTATCTCTTTCTGATCTTACTGACGATCTTTCTTACCGATCTCTTACTTATGAAAGTAATGCTTTCGCCTTAAATTTTTTTTTTTTTAACTTTTTATTTGTCATTTACAACTGTACTATGGTACAATAAGTAAATACGGTAAGGGTGGTAAATGGCGTGAGTGGCTTGAATGGTGATCATCCAGTGATGATCTCCATTAGTCAACAAGGTGATCGCGAGGCCAACGACGCCTCAGTCGCCTTCGGGGGTTGGAAGGAAGTGTGGTTGAGGATAAGTTAGCTGCTAATGGATTAGGATCTGTTGATAAGTTTTTGTGAAATTTATTGTAACGTGTTTTAGTAAGTTCGGATATAAAAGGAATTTTGAGATCTTTATGTATAGTTAGGTTACTGACATAGAATGGAGCGTTTACAATGCGGCGAGGATTTTAGATTGAAGAGTTTGTAATCGGTTGATATTAGATCGTTTAGCTGAACCGTAAAGTTCAAGTCCGTAAGTCCATATAGGTGCTAGGAGGGATAGATACAGTCGTCTTTTATTATGAAGTGTTAGTTTTGACCGGTGATCAAGTAGTCTGGCTAGAAGCTTATATCTTTTGTTTAATTCTATTCGTTTAAGTCGTGTATGAGGATTCGCCTTAAATTTTAGAAATCTTTAATTTAATTTTTACCGGAATTCATGTTTCATGTTCCCTCAATATGAATTTTTTTTTTTAGCGAATAGTGTTTGTATGTGTATTTTTATGGAACAAAGTATCTCAAATACTTCAGAAAATATGGTAAACGGATGATCGACTTTACAGAATAGATGACTGAGTTTTGGGATTTTCACACATCTCTTAACACACATACTACTGTACACGCATCTCTCAGCTGAACATTTATTTTCGCGTCAAATTCCGCGAGCGTACACTACTTTTGGAACAAAATTTGGCCAAATATTTTTAGCAAGAACACTAAAATTTATAGTCTCTGACTTCAAGGTTGGGCTTCATGAATTAGTGTAGCATCTGAGCACTTAAGGAACTTAAACTGCAGCAATACCTTCAATCATTTTTTTGGTCACAAAATTTGATCTCTCTAACCCTAAATGCGTTACCCTTATTTATATCCTTCTTCACCCCGCTTTAGTGGAAGGAAGGGCAATTTCAGGTAAATATAATGGGAAGGCAGGTAAATCACCTTCCTAATAGTTATCTTTTGATTTATGCGACCTTCATAAAAACCCAGCCATGAGATAAGAAACCAAAAAAAAAATAATGAAACTGAAATATAACAAATGTTATTAATATTATTTAAAAATTTGTCCCAAAGTTTTACCATTTCAGTTTACCTAATAGTAGAACGTGTTCACTCACTATAAGTTCACTTTAATCGTATAATTTTAAATAAAAATATTATGTAATTTTAACAAATCAATTTTTATGTTTACAACATAATTACATTATAAAGGTTATATAACTTGCTACTGTTATATAATGACGCTTTTTATTGTTGTTTTTGACAAGGGGTATTCAGGTATCAACTTGCCTATACGACACCTGTCCAGGTAATGTAATTACTTAGAAGCATTAATATTTTATTCCTATTAATATTTAATATTTTCAGTCTTTAAAATTATATGTATATATATATCAAATACCTAATTAATTTCGATCACTATCTCTAAAGTCAGGGTTGTAGTTCGAAATCAGAGAATCCTCGTTTGGAGATTGTTAATTGTATGGAGAAGATGATTAGGCAGCTACTTGGGTTTTCTAAGTTCTACCTGCAAACTAATTATGTCTCAGTACTTACCTTATGTTCACCTGTATACTTCCATAGACGTTTAACAAATGCTGCTCAAACAAAGCTATTCAATAGAGTTAAAATCTTGTTCCGGCTACGTACTAATCCCATAAGAATTTAATCTAGAGCTCCCAAGTTTGCATATCACTCCATAATATTAAAAATCTGGTGTGAAACACTCACACAACTTTCTCTTACTCCAGTACTCAAAATTGTAATTGACAAGTTTTATAATCTGTGTGCCAAATTTAATGAAATTCGTCGAAAACTGTTCAGTAAAAGCGCACTTCCGGTTTTCCAGTTTTCTTGAAACTCGGAACTTTGGCCATCTATTTATATCTAATTAATTTTGTTTGGATGATAGAATTGTATAATCAGCTATGATAGCACTTTAGAGAAAAACATAACCCCACCCTTAAAAAAAAGTGCCCTTAAATGAATTTTCCCAGAGAAACGTTTTAAATAAAAGTTGTAGATCCTTGTATGATTAGTTTATATATGGTGTTTCAAGAAAATCGTCGGAGGCATTTTTTTAAAAATCGCAAAAAAGTGAAAAAATCATTTAGTAAAGTAAAGTAAACGCACTTCCAGTCATCCGATTTTTTTTCAAACTCGGAATTTCAACGACATATTTAATTCTAATTATCATTATTTAGATGACAGAATTGTCTAATAAACTGAAAGAGCACTTTAGATGAAAACCTAACCCCGCCTCTCCCCCAAAAGTGCCCTTAAAAGATATTTCCCAGAGAAATGTTTCAAATAAAAGTTGTAGCTCTTAGTTGTGTAGTTGATATGCCATGTTTGAAAAAAAATCGTCGGAGCCATTTTTGAAAAATGCAATAAAGTAAAAAAAAACAACTTGAAAAGTGGTATTTCCGGTTGAGGAATTCTAACAGATAACGTACTGTCAGATCCCATGGTGATACCTAAACGGAATATCAAATTTCAACTTTCTACGGTTTTTCGTTTTTGAGCTATGCTGTTCACACACAAACACACAGACCATTTGCTGAAAACCACTATTTTGGGACTCAGGGGACCTCGAAACGGATATTTCCGGTGAAAACTCGATATCGAAAATTTGACCCGATTACAAAGTAAAAATGGATTTTCCTAATTACCTAGTAAATATAATCATACAATATAGGGGTTGTGAAAAAAAAACTTTGGAAAGGATTTCGATAAGATTCTATTGTAATCATCCAAAGATAATACACCTAAGTAGGTCTATCTTTTTAAGGGTTTCTGGGCGACATATCTAGGTTTCTATCTAAAGTACTGTTTTCGAGGGATTCTTGGGGAAGCAACGTTAAGCTTTCTACTAAATTGCATATACAGTGCAATATATGGAATATAAGGGCTATATAATACGGAGGGCCGTTAAATACATTGCAGAATTTCAAATTTGAGGAAAATCAGTTAACGGGAAATAGAAGTTCAACGAATATGTTCTTGAGTTTTCAAGATTTTATCGAAAACCCTTCTGCGTTTATTCATGAAATGCTAATAGCACATATAAAGCTATTACTTATATTTGAAATCTAATTCCGATAAAATTTCTTTTAAGGGTTACAGAACAAGTATAATGTACGGTTTCCCATAAATTTATATATGTAATATTGAGTTCAACTTTCTAGTAAACATTCCAAGATTAAAAAAAAAAATATGTAAATATAATTGTAATATTTCTAGTAAGAAATGTGAAAGTTGTGTGTTTTCGAAGTTTTAAGGAAAATCGTTGAAGTTTTGAAAAAAATTGCGAAAAATTTGCACTTCAGGTTCGTTCATGTCAGTTGCAGTGGTAGTACTGAAATCAAATACCAAGTTTGTGTTTCCTGCGCTTTCTGGTTTTTGAAATATTTCCTCACACACAGTATTTTCGGAGAAAAACGCAATTTCGAAAATTTGATACAATCTTACGAGAGGAGTCACAGAAAGCATTTCATTACTTTTGTAATGAGATCCGAATCATTAAGATTCGTGGGATCCGAAGAACCAAGGTTCAAACATTAATTATTCCCTTCTTAGCCAAAACTAGGGAGGGAGAATTCTATATAAATAGAGGCGAGTTAGCCCTACAGAGAGAGTTACTGATACCAGTCAGTCAACGCATTCTATGTACTTTCTATTTTCACCCAGTCGGTCTCTCTCTTAATTATTCTCTCGCTACCTTTATTCTCAAATATCATCAACTAGTGCAAAGTCCTTGAATTTATTATATATTTAATTCATTACAACAGTGTTCAGTGTATCTACAAGTTTATTTCTTCACTCTCCTAAATTATCCTAAATCCTCCTAAATATCTCCGAAATTCTCTCCTTCTCACATCTACCACACTTCTTTCAAGTTTTTTTCAGATTTTTACTTTATTCAGAATATAAATTGATTACATATAAATTAAATATGTCTCTCAAAATGACTAATGGTGTTTAAAGTGAATGACGTATGTGAATTTTGTCTGAGATGTAACATGACGTCAAAATCAAATTACTACAGAATGTGGCATTAATGGTTGGTTGTTATGTTCGGATGTGCTATTTTACCTTGTTATCTTCTGCATTTTTTTATTTTTATTATAGTATAAACATACCTTAATTATAATTCTACATAACATTAAGAACTTTTAGATTTATGTATTAAATATGTAAAATATTTTTCTAAACTATACAATTCTTAATATTTTATTAATTTATTATACATAATAATTGTTCTTCATTATTATTATTATTATTATAATATATATGCAACAAATTAATAGATGAAGAATTTTTTTATATTGGAACGTTATTAATAATAATAATAA
>JAAEAF010014398.1:0-15706 GCA_011037195.1 Triatoma infestans | reverse complement strand
GAAATATGCACGTTACGACGGATTAAATCCCTAGACAATTAAATATATTGCTAAAATTCCGTGATCGAAGAAAATTGATTGATCGAAAGTATTAATTTTCACACTTTTTTTTTTTTTTTTTTTATAACTAGTTTCTTGCTATTTTCTAGATAATGAAACTAGCAATTTACTTTAACCTTGGGAAACAAACTAATTATTTAACAACCAATCTCTTTGATTTCCAACTGTTTCCCGAGCAAATTAAATTATAGGATCTGGTTGGTTTAGTTAAACATCCCTCTGGACATCAACTCAGCATATTACACGATTGTATTGTATTTATTACCATAGTATATTTTATTGTATATAACATACTCGTATTTATGAGATTTTAAATCTGTTGTTAAAATTTTGAGTTTTATGAAAATCTGTTGACCGCACGTACGTGCGTATTTTCTGAACAATTTTTGGTTAGATTTCAGCTATGTTTTATTTACGTTTTTTTTGAACAGCGGTTTCCTTAAAACTTTGTAATAATAATAATAATAATAATAATAAAATATTTATTTAAAATGAGTATACAAAATATAATAATGTATATAAAATATACATAGCAATGGCTTTACAGCTGTCTGCTAGAGCGTAAAAACTTTATATATCAACTACTTATTTGAAGACCTATTCACTTCTGTTTAAAACTTGATTCCAAGAAAATTATTTAGGGGAAGTTGGAGGCACTCCATATCCCCACCAAGTGCTAAATATTTTGTATTATGAGTACTGTCAAGTGGATAATATTAAAAACCAACTAAATATTTAAGTAAAACTTCCATTGATGAAAATGTGGCTGGGTCCGCAATGCTGGATAACATCCGGTATTTTATCCGTCGTAGCATACATATTTGGTTTTATTTTTGACCGGTTTCGGATGTTCGTCCATCGTCAGAGCAAATTCACGAAGTTCACTTCAACGAAATGTTTCTGTAGACTCACACTTGTTGGTTGTATATATGTGGGAAGGTTATAAGGTTAGGTTACCACATGTGTGTGTGTTTCATGACAAAGTGAAATTATTATAAATTGTGATTAGGCATTAGAAGATTAGAATTAGACATTAGAATCAAAACATGCTATTTATTACACACTATTTCCTAATGCCTAATCACAATTTATAATAATTTCACTTTGTCATAAAACACACACATGTAGTAACATAACCTTTATAACCTTCCCACATATATACAACCAACAAGTGTGAGTGTAACAGAAACATTTCGTTGAAGTGAACTCTCTACACGAACTTGGTGAATTTGCTCTGACGATGGATAAATATCCGAAACCGGTCTGGAATAAAACCAATATGCATGCTACGACGGATAAAATAATGGAAATTTATGGTGGTAGAAATGGTTACATCAACATTTTATTTCGTGGTTTTCTCAAAAACGATCCCGACGATTTTCTATATAACTTCGTGTACTATCTAAACATATAAATAACTAATACTTTTGAATCTCATTTTTCTGAGAAAATTATTATTTTTTATTTTTGGAGGGGGATCTTCTAAGGAGGAAATTTTTAATGGCCATTTCAGTATAATTTGTGGGTTTAGCTAGCATCATCTATCCTATAAAATAATAAGATAGATTAGAAGCGCTATTAAAATTTCAAAGTCGAAGAAAATTGGGTTAACCGCAAGTTGAGATTACAGTTTTTCTGTATTTTTTGAATTTTATCAAAAACGGTTAATATATATATATATATCTTTTAATTAAAACATTTTTCCGGTAAAATGAACTTTAGGAAACTTCTTAGGAATTGATGAAGTTTCGGTCTACAGAGCTGGAAAGCATCAGAGATATACTCTTATTCCGTGATAGTGAGCTTTTCATTTTGTAGTCATCGACCGGTACCATGCGTTCACCCATTATCCACAATGTTTTGATAAAGTAGTACTATAACACAGACTTGCACAGAGTGTATAAAGTGATTTTGCTCTCTGCAAGTCTTGTGTAATCGCACTGTTTTATCAGCCTTGCCAGACGGCGATTTGCCTTCGCTACCTAGGGCGCTACTAACTGTAGCTTCCCACCTTTTATCACGATGCTGGGTCAACACTGACTTTGCCCTCACGGGAATCGAACCCTGAATTCGAACCCGTGAAGCGCACGAAAGGCAAGTGCGCTAGCCATGAGGACCATTGTTTTATTAAAACATCCTGATAATGGACGAATGCTCGAAACCGTTCGATGACCACAAATTGAAGCACGCTATCACGTGAAAATTTTCCAATTCTGAGGAATTACATAATATTTCAAATGTTATTCGTTTTTTTTTTTTTTTCAGTGTATCGGTGCTTCTTTCGAAATATAATTACACCTAAATGACAACCTGCCTTGGATGTTAACTTTTTATTTTCATTACTGTTTTACATGGAAATATTGCAAAATTTTCCAAATAAAACTTTCACCGAAAACTTACGATTTGAGGTCCTCTGAATACGAAAAATGTTAACATATATCGTTTCTCCCCTCTCTGTTTCTTATATAACTCTCTCTCTCTCTCTTATACATAAAAGAGAAAGAGAGAGAGAGATTATTTAAAAAAAAGATGAAAAAAATCGCAGTAATCTTGAACTTGTATTCGGTTTAAGGATTAGCATCACTTCCAACACACCAGATTTGAGTGAAATCCTCAAAAAAAAGGAAGAGTAAGTACTATCTGATGGTTTTTCAAAATTTCCTGATTTTCTCAAAAATGGCAACAATCATTTGCATTAAATTTTATTTCCTAACTAAAACGCATAAAAAAAAAAAAAAAAAATTACATGGCATTTAGGAAAATTGAAAACATCTTTTAATTCGAATTGATTTCAACAATTTTTTAACATGAAAAGTAATATCTTTAACAAATGAAAGTAATAAAGTAATCCTAATTAACATAATATATATTTTATTTTGCTTAATTATAAGGACATTTTTCTGTTTGGATTTAAAAAAAAAAAAAAAAGATCCAATTTAATTTAAAGCAAGTTTAAATAAAGAATGTAGGTTATTTAAATGTATATTCTAAAACATTTCAACGTTAACCAAAGTCATTAGCGATAATTACATTATCATGAGATGCCCTTGGTTTGTTCTAATTATGGTCATTCCAGGGATCTTCACGCAAAGAAAAAAAAACAAGTATATTGTTATAATTATTTTTATTTTATTTTTGTCAAAAGAATTTATATTTTATAAACTTGATTGGCATTCTTCAATATTTAAAATGATCTTGATCTTTAATTTAGGATTTAACTCAAACATAAAATTTTCTAAGAAACAAACAAACTAATTTTATTTTGCCTAATTAAAATGTATTTTGGTATGTATTATCTTTAAAAATGCCAAATATAAATCAAGATTTAATATTGAATACTACCGCCCAGCATTCTGATCCGCTTATATCGCTATTCATTTATGGAAATTAACGTTTTCTCTAGCCCTCTCTGCTATTTCTGAAATCATAATTTTCTTTTTCATTTTTGGAAAAGCTTGAAAGATTAACGAATTCTGATGTAAAACAGATAATATAATTATCGTAGTTATTATTGACAAAATCTTTTGTAATTAATACAAATTAATTATTAATCTGATTACTTAATTGTAATTAATTAAAAAATGTTTTCTTCACCTGAAAAAAAAAGTAAAAAAAAATTAATAATTATAAAATTATTAAACATTTCGACGGGTATTTAGAATTTTAATGCCCGCAATCTGTTGCTTCGTCAGAACAGTACACTGCTCTTTACAGATTAGGACAAATACAGTACTCAAACTAGGGTCTCCGTCCCTAGTTAATTGGCGTAAGCCAAGGGAGAAGGAAGAGATTAGTTCAGTGGTCCCGGATTCGAATCCAGTATGCTGCCCTTAGATTTTCTCTTTCTACGAATCCCTACAACTCACTGTCCGGTGATGGGCAGTGTTGTCTGCTAGAGAACACTGCTTGGAGGCCGGCATTGCACTGAGAAGCCTCCTTGGGGGGGTGGGGCACAATAAATCTTTAAGGTCGCAGTGCATTAATCCCCCTACAACAATCTACAATTACTGAATTATAAAAACTGTAAGGTATTTTAGGCCATGCACACTGAATTTGAAAATGTTGTGAAGAAAATATAAGCTTTAGAAAAAAAAAATTTTAATTTTAAATATACGTACATATATTATGAAAGTTGTGATCCGTCAACAGAGCGCTCTACGGGAATTTAAATGAAACTGAATGATTGTCTGTCCTCATTTTTCACGGCACACAACAGTTAAAACATTACTCTACTGTATTTGTTCGATTTTAATATAAATTTAAATTTGCCGCCAATGGAGTACAATAATTTTATTTTAGAGAGGGAGTTATTGTACTACCTTGATAATAATTTACTAATTTATTAGGCTGTGTCCTAACTGCAGAGAGGGGGTAACTTATGCGTTTTCTCTTCCCTCAGTTAGTCGCGATTTTAAGCTCGAAGGAATAAGTCGTTATGCAACACTCCCTTGAATAGGTCGCAGTGTAATTCCTATAAGTTCATGCCAGTTCGGTTGTCCTTAATTGTCAATACCCAAGTTTGTTACTTCTGATTTTCCTGGGTAGTGTTAATAAATTGGTCCTTTTGTCGACTTAGCGGTTCGGTTCATTCGGGCCTGCACAGGTTTATTGTTATTTATTGTAATCACGTGGTTGTTACTTCCGGTTAGTTCCCTGCCGTTGGTACCCTGTGAGGCCATTTAATTATTATCTACGATCGTTAGCCAAGTAGCAGTGTTATTGGTCAAGACTCAAAAGTTGGATGCACATACGAATTGTAACAAATTTAGGTCGGCCAAAAATAACAGAAACTGTTTTAAAGAAAAATAATTGAACAAAACACAATGCTGGTTTTATGAACTACTAATAATCAAATCAATAAAAAAAAAAAAAAGGAAATAGGATAATTTGAATGTACAATTGATTTAAATTAAGTATTTATTAGGTTATTTTTAATCGGTGTAAAGACAGTTGATGAACGCCGTCACCAAAAGGGATGCGTATACACTTCCATTCATCTCCCACATACTGGACAGGCTTAGAGATGGACCCTACTTATCTTCCATTGATATTAAGTCTGCTTATTGGCAAGTGCAGCTGGAGGTGCTAGCATCGCAGGTTCAAATCCCGGACCTTGCCACCATAATTTATTTAGTTTTTCCCCTTTTTTTTTCTTTTTCTTTTTTTTTTCTTCATCCTTTAACTTTTATTATTGATTATTATTATTATTTTGTTGTTATTATATTATTCTCCTTGTTTTTTTTGTTCATTTTTGGGGGGGGGGGTTCGTCGTTTTCCCCTTCGTTTTACTAAAAACGCCGTAGCGCTCAACTTTTATCTCTCTATGACAGACCCCCCCTTCTCCACTGAGAAAGCTGACACCTATTCTGGGCTCCGGAAGTTAAGGGGCGTAACAGAATAATTTCCTTATTCCTATTTTTTCTCTGCCCTTTTCCCCGATATGGGCTAAGGACACATGGATCTTCCAACATTGACAACAAGGATTCTGCGTTTCAAAATAAGCGCCGTTCCTTTGGCTTATTGAGAGTGATAATAAATAATGTTTGCTACCCATTTTTAAATTTAATTTATATATTCATTTTTTCCCATATAATTTTTAATATTTTAATTTCCCATTTGCTCAACCCAACCATATATATATTATACACAGTCCATTCAATATTTTTCACTTAATTTATATTTTTAATTTTTGCTGTTTTCTATTAAACAGAGCCCTAGGTATCTCATCGGAGACCCGAGACCCGAGGTATCTCATCTCAATATATATTTCTCTTTTTACTTTATTTTTCCTATATTGATTAAACACTATTTATCAAGCTGCTATTAACAATCATCATAACTCTTAGCTCGGTCACTTTGCTCTATAAACTCTCTTATCACCTTATTCAGTAAAATCGTTAATAAAAATAAATTATGAATTTAGTGCAAGTATGTTGGTTCTTCATTTCAACCATCAAATCCTACTACATGTAGCTTCTATATGCATACAATTAAGTGTACGTATATTGCCTATCTTAACAAAAAAAAGTCGAAAACAATTATAAAATATATTAAATTTATATAAGCGTTATATGGAACTGTTTTGTAAGTGTGCCAAGTTTTTCGTTCGTGTTTTCAGCTGTTAAATTTCAGCTTTTATAAAAATTTATTCTGAACAAATTTATTTCAGACTGACTAAAAGTTACAAAGTTTGATTTGTATGCAGAATTGTTTGTAAAACAAAATCCTATCTAAATGTAGTTTATATAAAATTGGGTATTAGAGTTTTCACTAGAAGGAAAAGGATAGTATTAGTTTAAGGTTTAAAATACAGTTATATTATTGTGAGCGTATTAGTGTGCGCGTGGTTGTGTTGTGTATGTATGACGTAGAAGAGAAACATAGATTAATCATGCAAACGACTTGTGAGCGCGCTAGACAACTTACAGGCAATCCTGCTAACCACATTGCCTACGTACTCTCCACTACCTTCTTCCGCCCCACCCCCTCCCCCTTCGTACTCTTCACAACACTAATTTCCACTTGTGAAAGGGGCTTTACCAGCAAAGCCAGAATGTTGCTGTGCTATATGCTTCTACATCAGATTTCCTGCCTGTAATGTGTTTTTAGTACCGCCACACCCATCTAGAAGTACCCTGCTTTTCCTATCCAACCCTTGTTCACAAATGCTACTCCCCCACACCATGGCAACCTCTTAGTATTATCCTATTCTATGCTTCCTCCTTAAACACATGTCGTTTTAAACTTTTATTATTACACTGCTTTCACTTCCTATCTACAGGAGATTTGCGGTTTAACATACCTAGATATACATTTATTGAAATTAGTAAGAGTTCCAGTAGTTTCCAGGACTTTTCTTTGTTATCAGGATTTCAGATTTTGAATTTATATAAATATAAATTAAGATTCCTTTCTTGTTTGTTTTTTTTTTTTTAATGAATCAATAATTTCCAGCGTCGCTACTTCCAGAGAAAAAAATAACGATGAAAATAACTTTTTTTTGGAAAACTACAGAAAATTATAAATAATTTTTTAATATTTGTTTAAAAATCTGGTGTGAAACACTCACACAACTTTCTCTTACTCCAATTCTCAAAATTATAATTGACAAATGATATAGTTTTGTGTACCAAATATTACGAACTTCGTCGAAAAGTGACACTCCTTTTCAGTAAAAGCGCACTTCCGGTTTACAAATTTTCTTAAAACTTGGAATTTTGGCCATCTATTTATTTCTAATTAATTTAGTTTGGATGATAGAAATTATATAATCAACTACCACACTACAGGAAGCTCTAACCCCACCCCTCCCCTGAAAGTACCCTTAAATGATTCTCCCCCTGAGATGTTTTTAATAAAAGGATGTAGATCTTTTTATGTTTAGTTTATATGACGAAGTTTCAAGAAGCGTCGGAGCCATTTGTTGAGAGAACGCGAAAAAGTGAAAAAAAAAATCATTTAGTAAAGTGTTAAAATAAACGCACTTCCGGTTATCTGATTTTTTTTTCAAACGCGGAATTTCAAAGACATATTTAATTCTAATTAACATTATTTATAGATGACAGAATTGTCTAATAAACTGAAATAGCAGTTAAGATGAAAACCTAACCCCACCTTTTCCCCAGAAGTGCCCTTAAATGAATTTTTCCGGAGAAACGTTTCTAATAAAAGTTGTAGCTCTTTGTATGTGTAGTTGTTATCCCAACTTTAAAGAAAATCGTCGGAGCCATTTTTGAGAAAACCGCAAAAATGTAAAAAAAAAAAACAACTCGTAAAGTGGTACTTCCTGTAGAAGAATTTTGACAGATAACGCACTTCAGATCCCATGGTATTACCTAAACGTAATATCAAGTTTCAACTTTCTACGGTTTTTCGTTTTTGAGCTCTGCTGTTCGTTCACATACCCACACACAGACACACACACACGGACCATTTGCTAAAAAGTACTTTTTTGGACTCAGGGAATCTCAAAACGGATATTTCCGGTGAAAACTCGACATCGAAAATTTGACACGATTACAATACTACTTCCTCTTACTGGGAGTAAGAGAAAGTAATAGTTCTGAGTTTTTCGGAGTTTTTCGGAGTTTGTGTCTCCGAAAAATAATAAGGCCAAAAAAAATGGGCATAATTCCGGTTAACCAATTTTCTTCAAACTCGGAATTTTTGGCAACATATTAAATTTAAATTAATATTATATAGATGATACAATCGTACAGTACAGGTTTTTCCCATTTAAATGGACCACTTTTGAAATAACTATTAAACGAAGGAAGATATTTAAAAAGTGACCATAAAGTTTGTTGGAAGTATTTAAAACTCTAGTTTATGATGGTGTTGATGTTTATTGATTTTATTGCCGCCTTACACCTTATTAAATCGGTGGTAGAAAGTGGCGATTTCCTTTTTACCTCCACTTTTTACTACAGTATTGAATGAATACTATTAAAAAAAAATGAAGAAAAATGCCGTTAAATTTCATTTCAAATATTTCAAACCGTTGCCAAGATATTCAAATCATAAAGATTAAATTTTCGTCGTATTTTTTCCCTATTTCTTTGTTTCATAAACTAAAATTAAAAGCGGATTTTCTTATTAATTTCGAGTTTAAATGCTGACAACACTTAAAAACCTATTTTAGAACCATTAGAGACTTAAATATCTCAGATAAAATATCATTAAAACAAAACAATATTCCAGTTTATTTACATAAATCTATTAGAAAAAAAATTTCCTATTTTTTGTTGTGGTTGGTTCCGCAGAGCTGGAAAGCATCAGAGATATTTTCCATGATAGCCTGCTTCTTTTTGTAGTCATCGACCGGGGTTTCGGGCGTTCGCCCATCATCAGGATGTTTTTGTCAAACAGTGTAATAACATAGACTTGCACAGAGCAAATTCAGTTTATACAATTTGTTTCAATTTATACACAGTTTATACAGAGTGTATAAAACTGAATTTGCTCTGTGCAAGTCTGTGTTATCACATTGTCTGACAAACGCATCCTGAAGATGGGTGAACGCCCGAAACCGGTCGATGACCACAAAATGAAGCAGGCTACCACGGAAATGTCTCTGATGCTTTCCAGCTCTGCGGAACCAACCACCACAAACAATATGAGATTTTCCCTCAATTTCGAAAATCCTCCAATTTGAGATTATTTTTTACTTTCTCTTACTCCTAGAAGAGGATTTTTTTTTTTTTTTTTTGTATTTTATTAAGAAATTCACAACTATACAAACCGTATTATAAGTAAATATGATGGTAGTCATATAAAAGGGCATGAATGTCTTGTTAGGAGATGCCTCCCAGTGGGGGTACTCCCTAATTATTACTATAAAATGCTAAGAAGAAGTTAGATGGTCGCGCGGCCAGTGGCGTTTCAGTCTCCTAGAAGGGTTGTGTGGAATAGAAAGAGAAGAGAGTTGTTGGACTATAAAGGGTTAGAATGGTTGGATGTGTGGTCATGGAATTTCTTGTAACGTAATTTTATGAACTGATGGACAAAAGGGATTTTGAGGTCACTATGAAGGGTTAGGTTGGAAACATAGAAAGGGGCATTCGTAATTCTTCTGAGGGTTTTGGATTGAAAAGCTTGAATGCGATAGGAGTTGGAATGCTTGGTCGAACTCCAGACCTCGCATCCGTATGTCCAGAGGGGCTTTATAATAGTGTTGTAGATAAGACAGCGTCGGTCAAGTAGTCTCGAGAGAAGTTTGTAACAGTCTGTTTAGTTCAAGACTTTTTAATCGTGTATGCAGATTCCAAGTAAGTCTTTTGTCTAGATAAAGTCCTAAATATCGGACTTTGTCCACTGTCGGTATTATAGTCCCATGAAGGAGGATGGGCAGGAGAGTAGCGCGACGGAGGGTGAAGGAAATGCATTTCCTCCTAGTAAGAGGAAGTATTGTAATCATGAAAAATTTTCGATATCAAGTTTTCACTGGAAATATCCGTTTTGAGGTCCCCTGAGTCCAAAAAAAGTAGTTTTTAGAAAATGGTCTGTCTGTATGTATGTATGATGAACAGCATAGTTCAAAAAAGAAAAATCGTAGAAAGTTTAAACTTGATATTCCGTTTAGGTATCACCATGGGAGCTGACAGTACGTTATCTGTCAAAATTCCTCAACCGGAAGTATCACTTTACTGAATTTTTGTTTTCCTTTTTTTACTTTTTTTTTCGATTTTCTCAAAAATGGCCCCAACGATTTTTTTGAAATTTTGTATATCAACTATAGGAGTTAGGTTTTTCCTCTAAAGTGCTATTTCAGTTTATTACACAATTCTATCATCTAAATATAATAATTAATTGGAATTAAATATGTTGTTGAAATTCCGCGTTTGAAAAAAAACATTTATCTCCATAAAAACATCGACAAATTTCATTAAATTTGCTAATCTAATTATAAAATTTGTCGAATCACAAATTTGAAAACTGGTGTAAGAGAAAGTTGTGTGGAGTGTATCACACCAATTTTTTTTTAAAAATTCTCTCTCTTCTAATAATTGGAAATTTTAATACATTATTAAAGGTTTGTGTATTGTTTATTATCTATCTGTAATCCAGTTTATATAAGAATACCATGAAATTCCTTTGGAAAAGAAATAATTTTGTAAAGGTTATACTCTGTGTATATTATATTACGTACAAATATTTATCTACCTAATTAGTTACTAATATAAAGTTATGACTTGTCAATGTCAAAGTTTTTTCTGTTCAATTTATTTTTGATTTTTATGAGTTTATTTGTACTTTCTATTTCTTGGGCAACTTTATTAAAAACAATAATATTTTCCATAATCAGAATATGGAATGTATGGAGTGGATGGTAAAAAATAAAGTCCCCTGTGTCCGGTTAGAACTATTATGTTTCTCTTTGGTGCTTTGTGTTTGAACATTGTATGTAGTCGTCTATAAAAGAGTAGAATATCATATTCCCAGCAAAGAACTGTTTCTGCTCAATTTTACTAATTATTTAGCAACCCACCTGTAGTATAACATGTAATGCACAAAATGATGGTTATTATTTTGTATGACTACTGTGTAATAAGAAGATGGCACTTTTGCACGCTCTAATTCAGTTCCCATAACTATATTACTTACACATTAATTTATACTCTTTTTTTTTTTTTTTTGCAACAGTTGAAAACTATTTAAAAATAAATTATAAAAGCTTGTTGGAGATTCGAAGTTTAATACTTTAGATTAGATAAGGAAAGTTTTCTATTTAAAAAAAAAAATAATCTGATGTGAAACACTCACACAACTTTCTCTTATTTCAGTTTTAAAAATTGACAAATTTTACTTTCTCTTACTCCTAGTTAAGGGAGGAAATATTGTAATCTTGTCAAATTTTCGATATCGAGTTTTCACCGGAAATATCCGTTTTGAGGTTCCTTGAGTCCAAAAAAGTGTTTTTATCAAGTGGTGTGTCTATAGCTCAAAAACGAAAAATCGTAGAAAGTTGAAACTTGATAGTCCGCTTAGGTATCACCATAGAATCTGACAGTGGGTCATGTGTCAAAATTTCTCAACCGGAAGTATCACTTACATGTTTTTTTGTTTTTTTTTTACTTTTTTGCGTTTTTCTCAAAAATAGCTCCGATGATTTTTTTTTTTTTTTTTTTTAAACTTCTTACATAAACTAAATATAGAATGATCTACAACTTTTATTTTAAACATTTCTCTGGTAAAATTCATTTAATAAGGGGATTTTTGGAGGAGGGTTGGGGTTACGTTTTTCTCTAACGTTGATTATACAATTCTATCATCCAAACAAAATGATATAGAATTAAATAGATGGCCAAAAATTACGAGTTTCAAGAAAATTAGTAAACCGGAAGTGCGCTTTTACTGGACAGTTTTTACCAGTTTCCGACGAATTTCAATAAATTTTGGTACACAAACTGTGAAGTTTGTCTATTATAATTGTGAGAAGCGGAGTAAGAGAAAGTTGTGTGAGTGTTTTCACATCAGATTTTTTTTTTTTAGTTAGAATATTAAATTTAATTGAAAATCGTCGGAGTTCATCAAAATTCGTCGAAAACTGAAAAAAAAAAAACTGTTTAGTAAAAACACACTTTCTCTTTGCTAATTTTCTTGAAACTTGGAATTTTGGCAATCTATTTATTTCTAATTAATTTTGTTTTAGATGGCGGAATTGTGTGATAGTCTATCTTCTCCGAAAAGCCCACTTAAATGAATTTACCAGGAGAAATGTTTGAAATAAAAGTTGTAGCTCTTTATATGTGTAGTTCACATTCCTATTTAAAAAAAAAATTTGTTTCGATTACAATACTTCCTCTTACTAGGAGTAAGAGAAAGTAAAAAACGTTGCAGCCATTCTAAACAAAATACTAGAGATAACTAAAAAACGACATTTCAGTAAAATTCGCACATCCGGTCATCTGGTTTTCTTCAAACTCGGAATTTCAACAACACATTTAATTCTAATTAATATTATATTTATATGACAGAATTGTATAGTAAACTGAAATAGCACATTAGAGGAAAACCTAACTCCACCGGTCCCCCTAAAGTGCCCTTAAATGAATTTTCTCAGAGAAATGTTTTAAATAAAAGTTGTAGATATTTGAATGTGTCCAAGGGATATTTGTGTGTGTAGATATTTGGATATACCAAGTTTGAAGAAAATCGTTCGAATTATTTTTGAGTAAAGTGGTACTTCCGGTTGAAGAATTTGGACAGATAACCTACAGTTGGATCCCATCGTGATACCTAACGGAGTAGCGGGGTCCGATGTCTTTCACGGACCTCCCTCAGGCAATCTGGTTGGATTTCCTCCACGATGGGCATGGTGGTTAAGGAGACATATCTATATAATGGGGACTCGTTGCCTGACCCCTTTTGTAGAGTTTGTAAGTGAGGAGGAAACACCATGCCTCTGATGGACGAATTGTTGGGTTGTGAGGAGATTAGGTTTAGACCTTCGGCCCGGAGTAGGATACGGTAGAGGATCTAAGCTGTGCTTTCAAGGTTTGGCCCGATTTGTTCGGTCTGTGGTTTGCTGATGAAATTAGTGGTAAACCTGGGCCTGGATTTTTAATTTCTAGTCTCCAAGTGGTTGTATTCTGTAGGGGTAGCTATATGGGCCATGGGAGGCTTTGGATAGCGTAGGGTTTTTTCTCTTCTGCGAATAATAATAATAATAACAAGTTTTCTAGGATGTTTTGTTTTTAAGCTATGGTTTACATACATACAGACACACACACACACATACACGCACACACACAGACCATTTTCTAAAAACCACTTTTTTGGGCTGAGGGGACCTCAAAACGGATATTTCCGGTGAAAACTTGATACCGAAAATTTGACCCGATTACAATACTTCCTCCTTACTAGGAGTAAGAGGAAGTAAAAAAAAAAAATTTATTAATCAAATTGTATTAATTGGAGTAAGAGAATATCGTATGAGTGGTTTATTTCAATCTCCTTACTTGCTCTATTCTACAAGATGCTTTATTGTACGAACAAATTTCACATAAATGTTTAATAAATACACGAATATTACATTACGAGCGCCCATTTAATATTAATTAAGTATACTGATAGATGTTTTATTACACCATAAAATAGCTATTATCATCATCCATTGGAAGAGTAAGTTTTTATATTGATGTGTGTTGTCTATTACCACCACCACCACCACCACTACTACTAGCGCAATTCTTTTCTACTTGTGTCGGTTATAAAATTAAGTCGGAGTTTAAATTAATGTTAGTAATTACTATAGTCATGTCACACAGTCTGTACTTACTACAGGAAATGAAGTTTACATTACTTGCGAGTTAAGTTTTGCGCTCTTTTATTGCTTTCAGTAATTTTATTTATTTTATTTATTTATTTTTTTTATTTACTTAACTTTTAATTCATATCTAAGGTTCTGTAAATTAATTTTTGTGTTCAGTTATTTAATATTTAATTAACCTTTTAAATTTTTATATTGCTAGAATTGATGAAATGTTCTTTTTTAGTTAATTTATAGAGTCTTGTTGTTGTTGTTGTTGTGTGGATTGTGTGACTTGAAAACCTAATCCCCCTTTGCGTGCTTCCTATTATAAAGGCACTTAATTTACTATTGTTCAGCTATTGAAATTTTACAGATTAATAATGAAATATTGATGCTCGGATATATATGTATATATCTTAGAACTTTTATTACTTTCTCTTAATCGTAGTAAGAGGAAGGATTGTAATTGTGTCAAATTTTCGATATCGAGTTTTTACCGGAAATATCCGTTTTTTAGGTCTCCTCAGCCCAAAAAAGTGGTTTTTAGCAAATTGCTTGCGCGCGCGTGTATGTGTGTATGCTAACAGCATAGCTCAAAAACGAAAAACCGCAGAAAGTTGAAACTTGATATTCCGTTTTGGTATCATCATGGGATCTGACAAAATTCCTCAACCGAAAGTACCACTTTACTAGTTGTTGTTTTTACTTTTTTTCGATTTTCTCAAAAATGGCTCCGACGATTTTCTTCAAACTTGGTATATCGACTACATATACCAAGAGCTACAACTTTTATTTGAAATATTTCTCTGGTAAAATTCATTTAAGAGCAGTTATTAGGGAGAGGTGGGCTTAGGTTTTCATCTAAAGTGGAATTTCCGTTTATTAGACAAGTCTGTCATCTAAATAATGTTAATTAGAATTAAATATGTTGTTGAATTCCGAGTTTAAAAAAAAACAGATAACCGGAAGTGCGTTTACTTTACCACTTTACTAAATGATTTTTTTCACATTTTAGCAATTTTCTCAAAAATGGTTCCGACGATTTTCTTGAAACTTCGTATACAACTAAACATATACAAAGATCTACAACTTTTATTTAAAACATTTCCCAGGGAAAATTCATTTAAGGGCACTTTTAGGGGAGGAGTGGGGTTATGTTTTTCTCTAAAGTGGTGTCATAGTTGATTATTATACAATTCTATCATCCAAACAATGTGAATTAGAAAAAATATATGGCCAAAATTCCGAGTTTTAAGAAAATTAGTAAACCGGAAGTACTGAACAGTTTCCGACGTATTTCATTAAATTTGGTACACAAATTATAAAATTTGTCAATTATAATTTTGATAACTGGTGTAAGAGAGAGTTGTGTGAGTGTTCCACACCACCCTTTTTTATTAGTAATAAAGATGCAATTTTTCATGATAGTTTTTTATGATAATAAATATTTCAGTATTCAGTGCTTCCCACATTTAATGGACTCCCATAAAAAAACTCTTAAAATGTGTCGAAATGGTTAGTTCTATCTAAATTCTTTACCTATTCGAAAAGCTTTACATATTCGATTCTCAAAAATATTAATAAAAAATAAAAAAAAAATTAAATGGTCAAGCGAAATTAGGAGTTTTCTTTCTTGTATATGTCTGTATAAGTCCATTACTTGTTTGGAAAAGTTGGCAGGCTTGTTCTAAATGTGTCTTTAAGAGATTTTAGTGACTTCAGGTATCTTATTCTCTTAATTTCTTACAATCCTATGGGTAATAACTTATACAGGTCGTATGTAGGTGTGTTTACGTTCTGTATGTGTATGTGTGTGTCAGTTTATTTACATCTTTTATAAGGGCCAGTTTTTCTGTACGGTATGTGTTTTAGGCTGTACGAGTCCCTCAAAGT